>JAQGBH010000224.1:0-63308 GCA_034698265.1 Sminthurinus aureus
TACTGATAAAAAATCCTACGAGCCTGAAGAAGATCCTGGAGTTAAGAGTGTCACCCAGATTTACAATTACTATAAGAAATTTGGCTATAAAACCGTCGTGATGGGCGCTTCTTTCCGAAACACAGGTATTTATAGACACCATTTGCATACTTTTCAAAGTTTTTTTAAAATTTATGTTTTAAAACTTTATCTCCTTACATGCTAGAGTAAATTTTACTTTATCTAATATACGGTTGTGTATAGCCTCTAATACTTATACTTTTATACAATGTTCATATTAGGTGAAATCAACGCTCTTGCTGGTTGTGATTTACTCACAATTTCTCCATCGTTATTGGAAAATTTAGACTCCAGTCATGACACAATCTACGAGAGATTGAATGAAGGCTCAGGTATGGATAAAATCTACAAAATATGCTGATACTTTGAATAAATACAGAATGCTTTTAACAAATTGAAACATAGTTTATGCAAACATTAAACTTCATGCCTCCTGTTTCGTTTTCTTACAACCCTTTCAACCCTTTCTATTCTTTGTTGTTTTTCCTTTTTTGAACTTTAGCCAAGAAATTGGAAATTGAAAAACAGGAGATCAATGAAAAGATTTTCCGGTGGATGATGAATGAAGATCAAATGGCCAGCGACAAATTATCAGATGGAATCCGAAAATTTGCTGCAGATCAGGTCAAATTGGATAACATGCTAAAGGAGAAATTACAATAAGCCTAAATTACCATTTCCAATTTTTACGTATGTATTTTTTCATATCATTATCAGTAGTTTACAATGTTCTATATTCCATGTATCCCTATATATACTCATGTTACTTGTGTATACATTGGTAATTGATATATATATATATATATATACAAGGTGCTGATGATAATTCAAGTGAATACAAACTGTGTACTTAATTTTTCAACATTTAAAATGAGAAAACGAACAAACTGTACAATAACAACTCTGATAGAGGTTAAATGTATTAATAGATTCAATGGTGCAAATTATATTATTATATATTTACAAAACTAAAGAAAATTCATACGTGATAGTGTTTGTAATTTAAAAACAAAATATGTTATACAGATTGTCAATTGTCAACTCGTATTATGTTTTGTTAATTAAAATGATAAACAAAAAATATATAAATGAATATCAATAAAACATTCCGGTGACACAGGTTTATACAGAAAAAAAAATTTCAATTTACAATGCATTATGCATCTCAAAATAAAATTACGGATTTCTAGTCAGTAGGCAATGTTTCAAAGTTCATAGGATTTTGTATTTTATGCATAACACATGAGATTTCAAATAATTTATAATTTTTGAGACAGGTAGACTGAGCACTGCAAATACACTGAAATGATTATCAATATGATTTATTCGCATAATTTAAATAATTGAACATTTAATGATATAACTTCTCCGCTTCTCTGCAGAATCATAACCTAGAAACTAGAAATATACCGATATATATTATATTTTAGACCCTATTCATTTTTGTTTGTTTGTATATGTCTATATAGTTTATATATTCAATATTTTATATTATATTACAAGTTCCTGATTTGTTCTCAACCAGTGATTTTTGTTTGTTTTGTCTTGGTTTATTAACTGTTTTAACATATTTGTATTGTTAGAGAACTGAGTTTACATAGCGAGTTAACATCGAATTATATACATGTCCAATATCCAACTTGTATTCTGATGGTTAACTGAACTGATGTATACGCAGAAATACGCACTGTCTCTATTTAAGCTGAAAACTGAAAACTTGACAATATTTAAGTCCTGAATTCGCATATACACATACTAGTATATAATATACACATTCGTACATATTTCCGCTACCAGCACCGTATATTAGTCGTACATTGTACATTGCATATTCACACATGGTACCATTAAATAATAAGTAGTTGATGAGTAAAAAGGCCTTTGTTGCATATTAACTCTACAGCTATAAATAAATGACAAATTATACATTGTACATGTATATTTTACTGATCAAGTACGTTTAGGTACAAAGCATATAATATTATACTGTTCTTTGAAAACGCTTCTTATTTATTCTTAAAAATCAATATTTTCTCGTCTACTCCTATTCAATTAAATGTGTGTGTGTGTATACAGTGTTAGATTATCTTGGGTAGGTTTATAGTATATACTTGTAAATAATGATTTTTTTACACTAAATAGCAATCTGTTGTGTTCTATAATCCATAACCCAGGCACGACATTTCACATTGCCCATGTATGTGCAATATGGAATGTGTGTAAGGTGTAAGGAAAATGAACTCAAGAAATTATATTGATAGAAACTTAAATGAAAATATAAACATAAAAAGAGGATGAATACATTATGCATTGTCTGTGGTCTATGATTTGAGTTTTGAGTTATACAATGAAATTTTAGTCTGGTATACAGAGTAGCTCTTAATTTTAGTTGATTTATATTGATGACTCACCTAATATATGTGTATATTATATGATTATTTCTTACTGTAGGTTAGCATCCACACAAACATTTCTTTGTTTTTTCTCTAAATATTACATTACAGCGCATTTCATGTACAAATTGCATTGGTAGAAACATTCAGTTCCACTTAAGTACTTAATAACACAGAATTGACATAAATATTTCCTTTTGTTTCTCTTGGTTTGCATATTTTATCAATTATAAATTTATTTATTTATTTAATTATTTATTTATGTAATGTACGGATTACGGATGTTGAGTTTTGACTTGCGATTTTGAAAGTGTATCTCTTTCTTAATAATTAGTTCATATATTTTCATACGTAACCCCTAATTCCTAATTACTGTATAATATACATGTAGCAGAGTTACTTATCTTCCCGATACGTCTGTATTCCACGTCTTCTTCAACACAAGAAAATATAGACGCATCGCAAAGACAAGTTTCGATATTAATATTTTTTAATATATAGTGGAAAGCTTCGAAACTAAGAAAGAAATCCCAAAATCCTATCTTTCCTCATACAATTGCAGTTATTGACTTGATTTAAACTGATTTTTAATACACAAAAGTTCAGTACATATAATTGATTACAGTCCGCTATATAAACCATAAAAGTTTGGCTGGGTAAAAGTACACTGGAGTTGGCAAAAAACCCTTTAATTTTCCTTTCAGTTCAATTTTTGAGTCAAGAATTTAAAACTTTTACATTTTCTGTTTTCAAAAATAATGAACTACTGGATACTGGACAAATCTAAAGTATTTGAGAAAACGTCTCAGGATAACATGATTAAAAAATTTTAACACTGAAAATAAATCTTTTTTACTATACCTAGTAGTAATTTTCTTTTGAGATCAAATCAGTATCTGAACTTGCTTCAAAAGTACAACATTTTGAAATCGCTTGCTTAATTTTGAAACAGGATAATAATATTATAATATGTTACATAGGTACACATTTGTGTATTTATTGTATTATCATGTCATGTGTAGAATTATGTGTACTGTTAATATTTAATACATAGCAAAAATTTTGTATACATAGAGAGATATTTTCTGGTTGTACAATGTACAATGTACCCACTGTACAAAGTATATGTACAGAATGCATGTGATGTATTTAATTCTTTCAAGTTTTCTAAAACTAATCGTAGTTGTTACAAATTACAAGCCCTCAGAAAAAAATTCAGTTTCTGTACAATACACGACATTATAAACCCTTTTTATTTTTTCAGTTTGTGAGTGAATCATCATCATCATCATCTGTGTTCTAAGTTTAGAGAGAGGTACTTAGCTTATTACTTCTCAGAAGCACTTTGCGTCGCCGGCGACATACCCCAAAATTATATATAATTAATAATTAGTTTTTCTATCGATAATCATTACTCAATACTTATCATTTTTTCCATAATATGCTTTCATAGAAGTATACAGATAAACAGGCTTTCACTTTTCATTTTTCACTTATGTTATGTTGTTGAACCACACTTTTGTTTGTTGTTCAACTTTTTTCCATTTTTTACCAGCTATCATTTTTCTTGCTTTCCATTTTTCACTCAAGTACTTTTATGCTTATGCTTTGTCGACTTATTTGTTGTATATTTTCACATGTCAAATGTCACACCCTTTAAAAGTATATTCTACATTTTAATAATAATTAATACACATGTTTTACCATTTATACTTGTTACAGATCTATATATTTGATTTCTGCATAGCGTATAGCGTATACTATAGACATTATAGTATGAACATGAAGCGATTTCCTGTCAGTATTTTAAACTTAAAGCCCACAAAATTATTAAGTAGTACATTAAATGTAACATACAATGTATACATATTTATTAAAACTGCCTTGATTGTCATCACCATATTACTAATTAATAATATTATATTTTGCAATGAAAAATATTAGCAGTTAGCACACAACATAACAATTATTTTTTGCACTCTGTACTTATTATATGTATTTCTGTTTTCTGCATACTGCATAATTGCCGGATCAAATATCAAATAGCGAGGTTAATGTATGTGTAAATGCACTCCTAAAAATGTGCACCACAATCCATAACCTAAACCTTAAGCACGTACTAGGTAAATTAAAAAAACCTGGATACAATTAATACGATTAATATGATGTGTCCTAGTTACATGCAACATCAAAGAAGAATAGTTTTTTATGTAAAAGAAAGTAAGAGTATAATATTGTCTATTGTCTCACGTCTCGCATCTCTTCATTCTACACATTGATGCTAAATAGAATAATCATATTAATTAATATTCATAATATTGTACTTGTACGTAACGCCACGTATCACGTATACCGTATACACATTACACATAGAAATAGAAACTTAGTAAAGCTTAAGTACTGCAGAAGGAGAATATTTGCAGAAATATTTAAAAATAGTCGTAAATCGTAAAATAATTGTAGAGCTGGGACGATAACAAATATTCTCAAGCGTTCTAGAGAAACGTTTCTATAGAAACAATGCTCTAGAAAGCTTGAGAATATTCGTTATCGGCCCAGCTCTACAATTCTAGTCTATAGCATCTATTTGTTTATACATTACACATATATAGATGTTGCATCTAGAGAATGGAATCTCGAATTTGTTGTCTCGGAAATTAGTCGAGAGTCTCGTAAAAATGTTACTCTCAAAACGAGAAATTCGAGAATTTCGAGACGAATCGAGATTTTACTTGAAAATTTGAATGTAAATTTTAGGACAAATCTCGAAAAACTTCGTGAGTCTCCTTACGAGACTTATGTTTTCAAACAACTAGGCTTCGTTTCCATCGAGATTCCATTCTCTAATTAGACTGAATGTGTGTGCCAAATGTTTTATGTTTTATGTATATTACATTTTATGTTTTGTCGTTGCACTAGTTGCTCATGGACCTGTCGCCCCGAAGAAGAAGAAAGAGAGTTTTTGGTCAAAAAATAAACACCTTGTTAAAACTGTCTTTAACCTGACTGAGAAATTCAACATTATGCGGCCTGTACTTAATGTGGATGAAATAGACTACAATGGTAAAATAAGCATTATTCACTATTTTTTAATGTACAACCTCCAAAATGTTTTCCACATGTGACTTTTTTGTGTAAAGATACACATAAAAAAATTATATTAAATTTTTGCGTATTTTGTATTGAATCAATATAATAGTTATGGCTTTCTATACCTCTGTATATATATATATATATAATTTTGTATTTTATTTTATTCTACACTACTTTGTAGATCTTTGCAGAGTTGTTGTCTGCCGTCTTTCTAATGGCAAAAATGGAGAGCCTCCACGATCTCGTTTCCTAGTTTGTTGTTCAGGAAGACAAGACACAAGTAAAACCCTTCTTGAGGATCAGAAAGTTGTCAAGCGTCAAGTTTTACAACTTAAGAAAAATTCATCAACAACCCCATCAACAATTCAAGGACAAGCCAATGAACCACCTCAAAAACCTACCAAAATCAAAAGAGTTTGTTCAGGATGTACTTGGAAAAGAGAGTACGCAAGAGGCTCAAGAGTAATTGTTCGGAGTGCAGTGACATTTGAAATGCATTTCAACAGTAAAACAGCTGGAACCCAGGCAAAAGGGTACATTCGACGCCTATTAGATGCAACTTGTTCAATTGAAACCGAGGAAGCATATCTAATTGTTTCAAAATCAATTCAACTAAAAGACCAGTTGGATTCATGGATTGAAGCCAATGGCTTTCTTGAAATCCGAAAACAAAATGACCAAGACAGAAAACTCTGGGAACTCCAACACCCTGAACCACAGTTACCATTGTTTTGAGGTTACTCTACTTGTTATTATTTCTGTATACTTATACAAAAAATAAATCACATTATTAACTTTCAAAATATGTTTTAATTAGCAATCTGAATAACAAATTACATATATATATATATATACTTGTGTATGTATTATGAGTTTGATGATTCCACAGAACGACGACTGACAATATAAAAATGTTCCTACGGTTCTATAAAATATAGAAATACAAATAAAAAAGACTAATGTTCTATTTCATGTACATAATATATTTGTGTGTATCGAAATTATAAATAAAAACTTCATGCTATTTATATAGTACATATATTTTAGTCAATTGTTACTAACCCATTTACACTTTCAACATTTGTTTCCATTCACTCATGCAGATCCATATATATTAGTTAAGTGTTGTCTTTTTTTTAAATTCTCATTTAATTTAGTTTTATTACTTTTAACATCCCGCTAAATTTTGCAAAACCCTAAAACTAAGTTTTCATCTCACTCATTTTTCCGAAATCTTTATCAAGTAGGGGTTGTTAGGTAGGACAAATCATCAACTGAAATGGAAAAATTAACTTGTAAGTCATGGAATATTACCGTTGTAATTCTGCGTCGCGGCTTCCAATTCCGCAACCTCCTTCTCTACACTGGCCGTTCGGAAGACGACTCGTTGCGAGGCTTGTGAGATTCCATGCACATTAGCAGCTTCAACGAAAACCTGGAAAAACGAGGTTTGAATATCAATACAATATTTATTTACACACACACACACACACTCACAGACTCTGTATACTGTATAAGCTTCCCGCATACAAATACAAAATAAACCTAATACCTACGAATATCAAATAATATTATAGGAATGTGCCGTAAATAAAATCATCTATATAAACTAATCAATGTCACAATTTCCTCACTTGATTTGACTTGTTCCCGTTCCGTCCTTCTCATTTCATAGAAGGACGTTACGTTGTTATTTGTTATATTAAATTATTATTATGCATTACGTGTAGGCACATTGTACTTTGTACTGAGTACAACATATATTTTACGTATGTACGTGTGACTCACCTCATACTCGGCATTTGAATACAAATTTTCCAGGATGTAGGGAGGATGTACATTGGCAGAGACCTTATATTCATTTTCATAGGTGGACATGGGTCGATAGTGAACATTGTAGCCGGTGACCGTATCAGCCAAAGTGTTGGGTGGTGACCAGTGGATAATCGCAAAGTCCTCGTTAATGTTGGATACTCGAAGTTGTCGTGGACTTGAGGGGAGAACGCCATAGCCGTCCATCAAACAATTTGTGTATTCTTCCATGTATCGAAGACACCTTTGGAAATTTGGAAATACAACAAAAAAATGATTATATTTTTATTATTATTATACAATTACTCCAACTCTTTTGGTAAAATTAGATCACATTACTAATAATTATTAATAAATTATGTAACAAGAAATTTTCTGTCCTACATCCCTATTAATTATAAACCAATTAATATAACAATTGAACATGACATTTTTCTCCACACTTATGCTGTTCTGCACAATAAACAGATGAGCACATGTACACAATTCAAAATTCACAATAGACAATCCATAATACATCAAACATCACAATAAATAAATTAGAAATTAGACTGAGTATTTAATTTGAGCTGACAACTGACAAGCCCCTGAGGACTGTAGTAAAAAAGTCTCAGAGACAGAGTCAAATTTCGAATTTTAAATGCATGTATGATGCTTGATGTATGCATCCCAGTTCTTCTGAATACCGGTATTTGTATTAACCGACGCTTCAAGTCATTTGTTCATCATCCTTGTCTCGTCTCGTCTCGACCCATCTCATCTCAGCTCACTTGAGAAGAACTGAGATGAGATGAACTGAGACGGGAGACAGGAGGAGACAAGAAGAGTGAATGTCGAGTTGGCGTATTTCCCTCTTCCTTTTATACTTATATATTATATTATTATGTATTATGTATGATGATGTGTGATAAATGACATAATATGGAACACCAAAACCATGCACACGAAGGAGAAGAAGAAAAATGTATCTTTCGCTTGCATTGGCTTTGTCATAATAAGATTACAGAAATGTGCATGCTTTTCCTCCATGTTCTTTGTAACACTGTACATTGTACATGCATGCATAACCGTGGTTGTAGGATATAGAATATACCAAAATCTTAGATGTATGAATTCTTCCATGTATATTTTTGCCGGTATAATGAATGCTTTCAGTCCACGTGCACATCCTGCATATAAGTGGAATTGACTACTGTACTGTACTGAACTGTGCTGACTACTGACTACATGTAACGTACAGACTATAGACTGTAGACTGTAGACAGGAGAGGGAGGTAATTGAATGGAATCAAAAGTGAATTGGGAGTGGAGGGGAATGAGAATGAAGAATGAAGAACAAAGGGAAGAGAATGAGAAGGAAAAGATGATAGAATGAAATGGCAACTATCAAATATATTATGCATACTGTATACTATATACAAGACAGAGCACGCATGTAAATCTCGTTACTTTATTCAGTCGTGTGCAAGCAGATTTTGTCAATCAGCAAGGCTACGGAAGGAATAAGAAAAAAAACGAGAAGGAGAAGAACAAGATGATGAAGAATGAAAAGTTCCTTGGCTCATGATTCCCCTCTACGCACTCTTTATTGGACTAACGATACTGAGCACTGTAGACTGTAGACTGTGCAACATGAACTGTAAAAGCTCAAAGTTCCAAAAAGGACAGAGTATCCAGAATGCATAGAAACAAAGGAAACTGACTGTTGTGCATGATTCTCCTACATACGTACATATGTATACAATATACAACTATGGATGTACTGACAATGCTGATGACACATAGATACATGGGGTGAAAGCTGGAGGAGTCAAAGTCAAGAACCAGGAGTCAGCCGTAAATGTACACTGTACAACATTGGACATTGACAACAGAAAACAGAAGGAAAAGAAAAGATGAAGAAAGTTTAATGGAAGGCGCTGAAGAAATTGAAATGAAATTACATGCATGAAGAGTTTCCTCTCTTTTCTCCTTTCGCTACTTTCTTTCTTTCTTTCTTTCTTTCTCTTTTCCTTCCTTTCTAAAATTAAAAGTTAAAACACTACACAAGAGGTAGACAGTAGACAGTAGAGCTTCTGTCTCTTATGTACATTATACATACGTTGGACGTAAAATGAGCCGTTACATGAATTATAAAAGCTACCAATTAGAGAAGAAAGTACGAGAATTATTTTTCTTTTACGAGCCTTTCACTCCCTACTCCTCCTCCTCCTCATCTAAGGCACAAGTCACAAGGCACAGGCAGGAAGCTCAATTTAACTTTGGAAATTTGAACAAGTCACCTAATTATTATTGAAATCTGGAATCTTGATGGAGTTAAATCTCCATGTTGAATGACACATGACACAATGACACATGTGAATACATTTTGAGTTTTGAATTATAGTACAAATCCATGTGTACCTGAACCTAAATTTTGTAGCGTACACAGTACATTGCACCTGCTATTCACGCTGATGAGTGTCAAAAACTTGTCCATCTTTTATAAGGACAGTTAAAGTTGTCTCAAGTCTAACTTTGAGGTTCAAAGCTTTAAATTTGAGGCGCTGCTCTCGGTGTTTACACCAAAGTTTTACAATTTTAAAAATTAGTAGATTAAATAGATCAAAGTACAGTAGTTAAATATTGAATGCTTTAATTTCTCCGATTGCAAAATTCCAATGTCACGTGTGCGTGATACATTACAAATTATAAATCAGAAAAAAAAATGCTACATATAACAAGGAAACATAATACAGCTTAAACATTTAGATTGAGACATCATGGTAGAATTGAGAACAAGTGACACGCACAATTCCCAATTCTTAATTCCTTTCGGTGACTTCTATGAGGACAAAAATTTTGAACCAGTATAGAAAAGTAGAAAAGTCGAGAGTAGAGACAAGTTGCTCAAAATCAGAGATCTCTGCTTAACTGAATTACAGATTACAGTCAATCTGGTATCTGGTGAAAAGGAAGAGGAAGAGAACAATATGTTACTTTCTACTTTCACTCAGTTCTGTTTCATCTCTCTCATTTCATTTTCCTCCTGCACTTCTGTATTTACGCTTCATAGTATCCCTTGAAGCAGTTTCTATTGCTGTCAAGTGTGTAGAGTCTAGAGTATCAGGTCTTGAATCACAACTCGAGATTCGAGATTCGAGAGACTCTGGATTAGGATTTCACAGCTAAATCAATTTTCTCAACACTCAACACTCAAACTTGTTATGTGTCTTTTCTCTTCCTCGTTTCTTTTTATTTCATCTAGATTCAGAAATCCCCGCCAGGTGAGAAGAATCGGTCGGAATCTTCCATGTTCACTGAGACGGAAAGTCAAAGGAAAACTGACAACTGACGCGTACCTTGTGAAAGAAATCAAGTCTATATTCTACAAATGTATTCTGTAGAAATATATACTGCATTTACTGTGTACTATATATTGTGTATTGTGTATCACAAATCATGAGGAGTGTAAATATGGCAGGGATTCATTTGATTTTCTCCACAAAAATATATAAAAATCAAGAATCACGATAGATAACAGAGTGGAGTGGAGAAAATAGGAGAATGAGGCGTAGATGGATGTGGATAAAATTGAAGGTGAACATGACAAATGAAGCCACTCATGTGTTTTCTATCTTTTGCCTCTATCCAAATCCAAAGACAAAGACAAGAGTAATAAAATAAGAATCAAAGATCAAAAGCACGTTCTGAATTGCGTTCCATTTTTAGTCGTTATGCTGGCCTAATAATAATTAAATGACCGATCCATCCTGACTCCTGACTCCTGACCTTTGATGAAAAGTCAAACCTATAACTGATAACTGATAATGATGAGGATGAACAATGAACACTGAGTACTTACTTGAAATAGTGATAGTCCAATTTAGTGATGTTTCCACTGCATAGATCATTGCAAGGGGCAGGTATGCCTCGTTGTCGACAACATGGAGTGTGATCTTTACCATCGGCCAAGCAAGTGAAGACATCAGCTGTCCATGGTGCACAAATCATTAAATCCGGGATCTCAATCTGGGTCGTCATCTTTGGATCACACAGTTTCGTCACACAACTGAAATTAAAAACATTACAAAAAACATTTTAATATTTGGTCACAAATTGAAATTATTGTAAAATTGATAAAGCTTTCCTCAAAGTTCCAAATGTTTCTTAATTGGGATATTATATTTATCTATATTTATCTTGTACAACATATTTTCATTTTTCCCCATTTCGCACCCTTGAAAAATTCTTTCTTAATTCTTAGAAAAGGTGTAAAGAAGGAAGAGGAAAAAAAACTAGAGAAGTGTAAACAATCGGAACCATATTAAAACACAGCTTCATTCCACACTCCACACCTATTTGTTCATCGGGGAAAAGAAGTAAAGAGTAGAGAGTACAAATTGCCAAAGGCTAGCAACTAGCAACACGAATCCGAATCCGCATACCAATATCAATAGAAACTGCCAACAAGTCACCTCAATTCTATATGCTCAACACTCAACTCTCAACACTCAACACATCCGTACATTTTGTCTCCAAGCTGTTTGTGCCCATTTTTATTGCGTTCTCACGCTTTCCCTTTCCTCTAAAGAGAAACACCAAAAACTAGATACTAGACCTTTTTTAGTGAATCTATGTTCCTCTCTCTGTATATTGTACCTTGTACTCCGTACTTTCTTTCCAGAGTCCAATTAGATACAGCGTATTACGGGGACGTGAATGTACCTCTAATACAATTTCTTCTTGTCCACTGATTCAACTGAATATTTTTCTACATTCCATTTCTACTGATATTTCATTTTATGTTTTATATTATTTATGTCTATATTTCTACTTTCTACCTAGTCTCGAATTTAGAGTATCGAGGAATGGAGTATACAGAGATGTAGAATGAGGAACTAGAATCTAGATCTAGAAAATACTGGTCAAAGAAAGAAACGGCCTGCCGTCCTTCTCACGTGTGTCTTTGGTCCTAGCTCTGTTTTGCTGTCTATTTCTAGTTCCTTTCCAACAAATGTGTACTTACATAATATATAAATTTAAAAGAGAAGCTGGAAACTACAGAGCACAGAGCACAGAGTACAAAAGTATGAGAGACGGTCAGGCTTATAAGTAAAATGTACGAGCGCTAAACATTGCAATTTGTTCCAGAATCCAGACTCCAGGATCCAGACTCTAGATTCTAGACTGGAGAGCTAAAGGTAGGTTGAAAACGTTTATTTTACAGTACTGTACACAGTACATGTTTGTAGCCTCTCACTCGCTTTCTGCTGTAGCTGGTATGTGCTGTGTTTAAATATGAGTGTGCGTATGGGTAGGGGCACTTCTATAGAGGAAATCAGATTTTGGTCACATTTATGGAAAAGTTCGAGGATGGAATACAAATTAAAAGGATATAATATATTTTCTCTATTCTCTATTCTCTATACTCTATATTATATATATTCTGTACACCATATATACGCCTCGGCTAGCTCGAATACGATGCGGGAACGTTATGAAACGGGAAAGATGGAAGATGGAACAGGGAAAGGAATTGTAGGTAACGGAAGGGAAAAAGCAGGAGAGTGAGAATGGGAATGGAAATGGAACTGGCGAAAAAAAAACATGAAAAACTTTGCAATAAATTGCCAATTGTAACAACCATACATGTCAATTTTACTTTTTTTTCTCCTATAATCGCAATTTTTATACCTTGTCCATTCCACTCATTTCTCCATCTCCATCTCCCCGAAACTTTTACCTTTTACTCGCACTTTACTGTATAATGTATAATTTATAATAATATGGTACCTGAACCGCTTATACATGTACACACTTTTATAATAAATACTAAAAAAAACTAGACTTTGCGATTTAAGATTTACGAAAAAATAACTTGAAACTTGAAACAAGTTTTTAACGGATAAGTAAAAAAAAAAATACAACGAAAACATAGAACAAAGAACCTACAACACTACGAATTACGAATTACCAATTTGTATACATGAACAATGAACAATGTACAAGGTAGATGTTAGATGTACTTACGTTGGAGTGTTGACACCTTTGGATTTACAACATGCCTTGATATCGGGAATTTCGGGAGCAGCTCCTGTCTTTGGTCGAGTTAAACCTGGAGCCAGAGTCAATTTACGGACTCTGGTGGATGGCAAAGAACGTCCGTGGATATTGAAAGCCGTAATTGCAATTTCATACATTGTAAAGGGTTTCAAGCCTGTAATCAGAGTTGAGTTGAGTTCTCCGTGGACCTGAATTAAAACAAGAAAAACAAGCGATGAAAGACAAACATGATTAAATATCAAATATTAACTCTGTAACAGTTAATTCAAATTAGTAAACTTATGTCAACTTTATTATTCATTTTTTGAGTATTTGCTTTGATAATTAATAATTTATGATGATTCTCAGAACCCGGAAGACAGAGTGTGAAAAAGTCCCATTTTTTGTTGATAAAGCTCATTATTCATTACTCATCATTCATCATGTTTGCCAAAAATCAAAGATCAAAGATGAAGGTAAAACCTATGCACAGTACATTACACATTACACACCTAGGTATGTAATCAACGTAGTTAATAACAGCTGCTTTTTACTGTCTACCGTTTCCCCCTTATCATTTCGTTGATTTAATTTTCCTTGTAATACTTTGCTTACAAGCCAGAATTGTCACCGTTGACAAATTTTAAGCTCAATTTGACTGTGAAATTAGTCGAGTTCGTTAAGAAAAAAGGCGGAAATTCTAGATTCTACGTTTTCATTTTATTCTTGTTTCTAGATTCTACTTTGTACATCAGCTAACGGGAATCTTCAATTTATTATTCTACCTCTGATTTTTCTGTTCATGATTAACTTTTCTTGCTCATTTTACCTCCTAGTTTCGTTTCTTTCATTTCCGTTATAGTCCACTTTGGCTATTACACAACACATGACTTTTTTTTTGCAATTTCCTTCATTCTCCAATATATTATCATTTTTCTTTTATCAACTAATCACATATTCCAAGTTTTGGTAGAACAAAGAGCTACATTCTATCTTTTCCCTTTATAAACTATCTACTATCTACTGCCAACTGCCTCACTAGTCTCAACTCTCAACTCTCAACAGCAGACACCATACTGATTAAAAAAATATATGTATGGATATGTAAAATGTAGACGGAAGACAGTCGATTAGACAGATAATAATTCTTGGAATAATACGTCAAACCAAAGACCAAAGAGACAAAAAAGCGTCCGTGAAGGAAAAGACAAAAGACACAAGTAAAATTCTTTCTGCTCAATTCTAAATGATTATGTTTTCCTACAAAACTTTTCTCCTCTGGTTCTGATTCTGGCTCTGGACTTTGTAAAAAGTGAAAAAGTTGAGTTATTTTCTGTTCAGTATAAAATATCAAGTATAAATAAATAAGCCAAGAGGCTTCCACGATCCAAGATCTAGGAGTGAGACGTCCATGTTCAATGTTCATCTTTGCAAAGCTCATGTTTGATGCTATATAAAGAAATATTACATATTCTTTCTCCTTCCTTCTCACTGTCATAAATAAATCTGCTGACTCCTGACTAAAGTTGTTGTTGTTGTTGTTCGGGATAGTTTTGTGCTCTCCGTTCTACTCCCATTTTCTTGGGAGTTGATTGGAAAAGATGAAGATGCTGTGTAATATTCATAATACACTTTCAGGAAGAGCAAAACACACAGAACATGTAGGGAGAAAAGGAGAAGACAAAATGAATTTTCTCTCTTCAGAATCTAGAATCCAGAATTCAGTCTTCAATCTTCAGACTCTTCAAGATAATAAAAGAAAACAAAGGCAGAGAGCTACACGCAAGACGCGAGAGAGAGAGAGATAGAGCAAGACAGAGAGAGAGGAAATAGAATTTGAACAATATGGAAAAGAGTGACATTTTCACTACAACTTTTTATACAATTTCATACACATGTAAACTGTATAAAATGTACACTGTGTACACTGTGCATTCTGCATGTATGTGTTTTTTCTACAGAGCCAGAGCAAGACAATTCAAGATGGAAAAAAACTAATAAGTAGTTGATTAGTTGACTTTCTCTCTCTCTCTCTCTCTGTTTTCTCAGTTTCGTTTTTGTAGATAGATAGAAAATAGAATCTACTTGAAACTTGAACTGGAGAAGGAGAAGTGGATACATATCCATTTTCTTATGGAGAAAATGGTGATTCCACTCGAGACTCGAGACTTTCCACTCCACTTGAGTTGTTCCAGCGACAGATGAAGGATGAAGATACGAGATAGAAAACTCATGCATATTATTTATGAACCATGTCCTGACTCTGCCTTTATCTCTGTCTCTATTTCCGTCTCCACTCTCTACTCTATATGTAAATGGTAGACAAGGCAAATGGAAATGTGCAAGGAATTAAACGGAAGAAAAGTTTTTGGAAATAATTCCAGACCCAAGATCCAAGGCAAACATTAAGCATGACATTTATAAATAATAAATAATAAAGAAAAACACTGTATGAAAAATTTCTAGATTCTAGATTTTAGATTCTAGGTTCTAGGTACTTACGGTGATTTGCATCATTTTAGCTTCAGTTTTATCTTCATTTGACGGTCCAGAGGATGCAGGTCTCGGAGGCTTGGTATCGTCAAAAGGATGGCTGTCAAAAGGTGATTCCCCGAAATTTGAAGCTGACGAGATTGCAGTGGCGGATGGAGCTGTGATGTGATGAGAGAGATCAGCAGCCTCACCAGCTGACGATGGTCCAACTATTGGAAGAATGGGAGAGTTGGTTGCACCAGAAAGATCATCCCCATATCCAAGTCCTGAGAAGGGAGCATCAAAACTTCGAAGTGTGGTCACATTCACCTTGTATTCATGAACAGTATCTCCATTTTTTGAGGGTGGACTCCAGCTCACATTTATACTGCTGGAGGAAATTGCTACCGCCTCCACGTTTAAAGGTTGGCTGGGCAAAATTTCTAAAGGATAAGGAGAAAAACACAATTAGAATTTTCACAATTCCTCTCTCTTATAATAATTATTCTTCCTCCCCAATTTTTTTAGCTCAATTTGCAAAATTCCTGAGATTATTAAAAAAATCTACATTTTATCATCTCTTCCGTGCTCTAAACAATGTACACAAAATGATTTATTTATTATACGTCAAATGCATTTACAGAAAACAGACACTGTCAATATTAATAATAATAATGCTAATGTGAGTCGTCAAGTAATTAAAAATTATGCAAATTCAAGATCAAATCATTACCCAAGTCAAAAAATGCAAACATTGGCATTGTAAACAATTTTATGAAAAATCTACATTGTCCATTGCACTCGTAATTTATAAATATTCTAACACCGTCAACCGTATTTCTATATGTACAAGAGTCTTAAGTCTCAAATCTCAAGACAAAAGGGAATGTAAAATGTTTCCATATTTTCCATACTCCATGCTGATTCACTCACTCATGCCTCATGTCATGTCATGCACATTTTAAATGTAAATATATTTAGTTTACAACTGAGGGTTCAGCTGAGCAACCAGGTCATTGCCCTGTGCTCTGTGCTCACTCTCTCATTTGTCTTTATGTACATCTACATTCACATTCCGAATCCAGAATCCAAAATCCAGACCAAGTTTAGACCACCCGAGTTAAAAGTTAAAAGTTGGAAACCAAAGTGTAAGTGTGTAAAATGAGAGAGAGAGTCAGCGTCAGAGTCTAAGTTGTATAAAGTATACGGTATACGATTGACTTTTCGGTTGGTCTGTTTGACTGGATCGTTGGAGCTTGGATTTTGGATGCGTCTTATGTAAACACACGGTCACATTCACATTTACATTCACGTTCCAATACTGATGGTTTCCCTCTCACGTCTTTCATCTTTCCTTTTCCTTCTTTCTTCCTCCTTTTCCGTCTTCAGTAACCTTTCTTTCTTCCTTCGTGCTCTTCCCAAAGTAAATAGACGACAGAGTGAACAAGAACAAGAAGAAGGAAAGAGAAGGTGAAAAAACGTAGTGTATCCACTGCACTATCTACTATATACTATTCATCCTATCCTATCGTAGTGCGTAACTTTCTGTGTTTTTTGAATGATGACAGAGTTTTTTATGATCTCCTTGACGGCCTTACACACCAGACACTAGACACACTAGACACTACACATCAGACATAGTAGACATAATAGATAGACAACTGAGAAAAGTACGAGGCTATGAGTCTTTTCAAGTTCTGTTAAATTGCTGCATGTGTGCACTGTTCAATGTTCAATGTTCCTTTGGAAAACTAATAGGATTAACAACTATTAATAGTACATAATATATTATGCACATGTACTTAAATGCCGAATCCAACTCCAACTGCAGCAAACATAAAGATAAAGAGCACATTATGCGGAGAGCAGGAGCAGGAGGTTTTTGGTTAATTTTAAAACAGAGTGACTGACATTAATGCAACGCCATTTCTAATATTTGACTAAACACTTCATGCTCAACGCTCAAGCAATGGTTACCAAGGTTTGGGTTGAGGAAGAGTAAGAGTAAGAGCACGAGTATGACAAATAGAAGAGTAAAAGTCATGTTACATAATTCTATTTCTGCGACTACTGACTTTTGTGACTTGTGAGTACTTGTATGTAGAAATGATGTCTTATTATATATCATATGTGGCGTGAAATTTATAAAATGTCAAGTGGGTGTAAGCGCGCTTTTTTAAATATTCATACACCATAATATACTTGAGGTCAAAGACTAACTACCCTCAAAAATTCAAGTCCCTAGGATGACTGAAACTATTTTTAAAAAATTAATAAAGTTAAAATTCAAGACGTAATACAGTGCGTGCGGGAAGCTGGCGGGTCAAATTCCTCGCATCCCAAACTTACGCCAACATGACATTTTATAAATTTGACGTCACATATATTATTATTATGTAAATGTGGTTGTAATTCTTACCAACTCCATCAGCAATGCACCCGAGTGTTCGTTCAATGTAGGACGGGCAAGAGAAATGAGTTTTCACGTTGTCAGTAACAGTTGTATATTCTCCTCGACAGAGATCTTGGCAAATGTCGGGCACTCCTTCTCGTACACAACACGGAGTGTGATCTTTACCATCTGAAACATTAGTTCAATATTATACTTTTATTTTATTTAGTTTGCTATTACTTCTTTTTACTTATTACTTATTACACATCCATTACATTTACCTTCTTCCCATCTTCTATCTATTATATATTTAACGTATGCATCTCGGATCAAAACCTTTTCTAGACATTGATGAAAATCGTCTAGTATTATTATTATACAGGTCAAATGACAAATGACTAGGAAAAGAACTGATCTATTTAATAATATAAATACTGGGAAAATTGGTAGATTATAGAATTTACCTGCCATGCACTTGACTATTTGTGAGAATTCATTTTCACACTGAGTTGGTTCACCAGTATTCCCATCCAAAATGGACTGGAGAGTACAGAATCCGAGACATCCTTTGCTAACATTTTGAGCCATACAACACGCAGTGTAGTTGTGTCCAACAATTGAGCCCATACCCTGTAACATTCATTAACATTGTTAATTATTCCTTATTTTTCTAGTTTCAATTTCATGCAACTAAAATTTCACATGCATTTTTTATACATGATACTAATGATAATAATAATTTTTGAATAGACAAGAAATACCTTGTAGCTGGAGTAGCTCTCTTCAAATGGAATATCATCCGCTGAACTTTCACTTGGAATTGCAAAGGTTCCATTTGGAGGTTGGATTGAGAGAGAAACAACTAGATAATAAGAAAGATCAAAACAAAAATTAACATCATGTTACTCCGTCACTATATATTTTTTATAATGGAAAATATTATGATGCATTATAAATTATAAAATATGTGAAGGGCAGACTTGCAAAAGCACCTCTGAATTTTTTTAATTCCATGGTAACAAACTTTGTTAACATAGTGTGTACATAACCAGAGGTGCTTTTGCAAGTCTGCCCTTCATGTGTTAAAAAATGTTGATAAAGAACGAATTTGAATTTTCATTGGACTTGAACATCACACATCACATATCATGACACATCAAAAACAAATGGAAATAGTAAACAGCGTTCACTCTGAATTTCTCGAACGTAAAAATATTTTGATGGTTGTCGTTTTATTAACAATTCAACAACATAGCTTTTTTGTACTTGCAAAATGAATTTTCAATCCATTTTTTGCAGTAATAAATAACAATAAAAAATAAAAACAACAACAAATGATGAGAGGAAAAAGAAGAAAATTCCAAGCTCAAATACAAAATACAATACTACTTTTCATCATCACTACTGTAGAACTCAAAACTGGAGTTGAACTGAAATCCCATAAAAACAACAACGAGAACAACGAGACTGTAGAAATTTCTAGGACTGGAGAAACAGGCTTAAACTCAAATTTCAAGTCGAAAACGGCTATCTAAACCATGAGATGGGCAGTTGAAAAGTATGTACAATGTACAATGTACAGGCAATTCCAATGCTGTTATTATTAATAATTGATGATTATTTGTGCGAGCGTGCGTGTTGATACATGTATTTCTCTATGTGTCTCGAGTCTAGGATCTAGAGTCTAGGATCTCGAATCTAGAATTTAGAGTCTAGAGTTGGAAGGTTCAGTTATGTATTTTTTGCATGCTCCCATCTCCCATCAAACAATGCATTATAAATTGTCCGACCTTGCACAGACAACAGACAACAGAAAGATACTACCAACCCGGCACACATCACACAAACAACATACAAAAATACATACAAAACACAGAATACAAGCTCACACGGAGAGACGGAAACGAGATAAGAGGTCCTATACAATCTATTTACTGCTCACTGCTTACTGGTACAGATAGAAGATTCTTTCAATTTCTCTGCTCCCTTTATTTTTGGAGAAAGAAAACGGTTTTCATTCTTCCTTCCTTAGTTTTGTACTTTGTACTTTTTCTATTCCATTCTTCTCTTGTTTAGATTCTACATTCTGGATTCTAGATTGTAGATGGGCCTTTCCTATTTATCTGTTTCTGTCTCTTTTATTTCATTTCATTTTTTTCTTATTTTTCCTTTATTTTTCATAGAGGAAACACTGACGGAACTCGCCAACTCTCACTATCTCTCGTTCTCTTTCTTTCTCTCACTCGGGATAAAATTTATTCCCTACTTTTTTCTATATAATAATAGTAATAATAATATGTAATATTGATCTTCATCACATCTACTTTCTACTACCAGTTCAGACATGAAATTCTTCTCACTTCTCACCTATACGAAACACAAATATGCATTGTACATTGTAAATTGTACAAATGGACATAAAATATCTTGTACTACAATTTCAACGTGGTTCTTCTCAATTCTCAATCCACTTCGATTTCAAACTAAAATACCATAGCCTATAGGCTCATCTAGATTCTAGATTCTAGACTCCAATACGACGCAATGTAATGTAAATTGTGATTTGTGTGAAATTCTAACAGCTGTGACTGAGCACTAAACATTGAACATGGTACAAATAGATACTGCCCTATTCCTTCTTCCGTCTACATGTATGCCACTCATTTCTTATAACAAATACCGGTATTACTTGTACATTTCCTGCTCTTTCACCTCTAAACTCTCAACTCTCACGTTAAAAAAAAAGAAACCCGACAATTTATTGGCATGTTACATTTAATTTCATTTGATAAGAATAATTATTATTAATCTACTGCTCTTATAAGAACAGAACGGAGAACAAAATCATCTTCGTGTCTTGATGTTCAGTAGTGCGACTAATTACATTAGAATTGCGGATTAAAATTTATCTAAAATCTAAAGTTTCAAAAGATTCCGTTCTGTTTTTTAAATTGGTAATTTTAACTTGTGAAAATCCATGATAGTTTAATTTAGATTAAAATAAAGCTGCAGATTATAGATTGTAGATGAAAGAGAAAGGATAATAATAATAATTAGTAAATACTGAAAACGTGATGTGTGATGTTCAAAAGTCCAATCCAGCACTCAAAACTCAAACCGAGTTTGTTTTAAAACCCAGAGTTTTTTTTGTATGTTGACTGTGTACAAAGGACAAAGGACAAACCTGTGAGATTATGGAATGATCGTAGAACTGGAGTTGTGTTGACTTCGCAGATGTAGAGTCCAGAGTCCGAGGGCTGAGCAGCTCGGATGGCGAGTACCCACACATCTCCACCTGAAATGGTAAACAAAGAGTCGAGAAACAAATTAAAAAAAGCCCTCTTCCACTTTTCATTTATCTGTAATATGTCTGTTTGTTTATTTATTTATTTGGTATTTGGAAGCGAGCTAAATTGTTTGTTTGTCTATGTATTTATTTGTCCTCCTCTTTCTCCAAAAGGAAACTTGAACGTAAGCGCTTTAATCCCGTTTTCTCCATGTCCCATTTCGTTTCAGCTCCAGACATACGCGTGTACGTTCACTCACCACTCACCATACGACATACCATGTACGATTGATGATACAACGTACAAAAAGAAATCAGAAAAGAAAGTGGAAAAAAAAGAGAGAAACTCGGTCATTTTATCCTAAAGTTGCTTTCAAATTCGTTCCTTTTCTATTTTCTATACTACAGATATTGACTGTGTTTTTTTACTTTGAACTGATTGAAAATTCTAATGGTATTGACTACCAACTACTGACTACTGACTATTGATTGAGTAAACGGTAAACTGTAAACATATCTAGTTGTTTTTCCCCCTTTTTGTCTCTACCTTTCTCCTTTAGACACTAATTGATTTTCCGTCCTTCAATCTCTACCTCTGTACTCGGTACTGTAAAGTACCGTATTTTTCCAGTATATATATCAATATCAACATAATATCAATGTATGATCCATTTCCCCCAGTGTTCTTTCCCCCTGTAAAATACTTGGAGTTACCTTCAGTTATCTACAGCCTACAGCCACTCAGATTTGACATTTAACTGGAATGGTGGACATTATAGTAATATATTGAGAATTTAATGTACCCCAGTCACCCATTGAATCATTCAAAAGTCTACATGCAGGATGTTTGGATTGGATTGGATTGGATCAGATGGGATTGATAGACATTGGAGGAGATTTTGCGAGTGAATAATTTAATTAAATGTGACTCCCACTCCGCACATTACATCACATCTCAGTGTGATAAACTGACTGAATAATGCATAAAATTCCTAGTATTCTAAATTCTAACTCCTAGTTCACCGTTCCCCGTGTGCATTCTCCATTCTAAATTCTACCTTGCACGTTGTACATTGTACATGCATCTAAATAGTGTTCAAACAGTAGCAGTTGAGAGTCAGTTGAGTAAACTCAGACTAAATGACAAATACATGGAATTTTCTCATTTAATTTTTCCCTTTCTTTCCCTTTTTATTTTTTATTTACTTTGTTAGTAGCATTTACATTGTACATGTATAAAAACTGTAGAAGACTCTCTTTTTCTCTCTGTCATTTTGTCGTACAAACTACAAAAGCCAAACTACTGTCGACTGTAGAAACCTTTGAGAACTTTGAAAAGTTAAAACTTGAAATGGAATGTCCATCAAACATTGTCATTATTAACGACAAAAGAGATTGAGACAGAGACACAAAGGGAGAGACAGAGAAATCTATCTTTTTTGAAATCTTTTCCAAAGTCCAGAGCAAATAGAAAATAGAAAATACTTAGATTCGAGTGAAATGAGTGGAGGAAATATGATGACTTTCTCTCTGTTTACCTTGGTCCTTACTTACTCTTTTAAAGTGAAGTAGGAGGTTGAAGATAGTAGAGCTCTGACTTGTGAGATGTGACTATCCCGTGTCTAGTATCTGGTATCTAGTAGCATTAACATGAGAGAGAAGCAAAGAGTATTTTGTCCACTTGGACCAAATGGGTACTTTATACTTTCTACATTCTACATACTTTTTACTCTGTCAACTTAGACTCCGACTTGCACCACTTTCCTCCTTTTACGGTAAACAAGTCAAGTGGATTCTGGTGACTTGAATGTGACATTTAAAATCGTCCATTCCACTTTTACACTTTTTATGTAAGTATACTAACAAGTAAATATACGACATTGTACCTTGTACCCCCAAAGTAAAACGTACATGGCGTTGAATCTTGAGTCTCGGGCGGGCCAGGGAGTAGATAAAATTCATATAATACGAGAACCGAGAACTGACTGTGAGAACACTCTTCGCAAAATATCGTATGTCGTATGTCATATCATATCAAAAATCATATCATCTTATATATACTTATGTTTTATGTTTTTTGCACTTTATCATTTTTTCATACACATTAGTTTCAAAATTTGCTCTTCCTTCGCACCCCAACGGGATATATATGTTCAACTTGCAACATTCAATTTCAAGCGTGTAATATTGCATTTGGCGCCCATAAATAAATACTAAATACCATGAACAGTTAACAGGAAATAGATAAATAAAGCTTAAATTCTAAGGAAATTTTTAAGTAATTTTTCATGTGCAATTTTCTCCAATCTCCATTGCATTGTTTTACATATCATATTTTTTTTAGTTTGAACATTGAACTTGAAGGCAAAGACAAAGGGAAAATAGCGCCAACATTTCACAATCATTTTAGATTTTAGATAAGCCAATATTTTTCAAAGTTGCAAAAATAATATAAAAAATAGTGACACCTTTTGAAGCAAACCCAAAAACATGAGTGAGTGAGGTGAATGTGCAATGAGCAATGGACAATCGAGGAGGACAAAATATTATACAATAAAAAATAATATAATATTGAAAAAAAGGGAAATGATAGAGAAAAATGCGAAAGATGTGTGTGTAGTCTGTAGTGTTAGTAAATTAAAGAATGTGTAAATAATAGTAAGTAAAGTAAATAGTAAGTAAATGAGTAAAAAAACTAATAAAAAGATAGAAAAAAAAGAGGAACCAAAAAAAATTCGTGCGAGAGTACTTATCAGCAACAGCAGAGCAGCAGCAAAACAAAACAACAACACAAGTTGAACGACAATTAATTACCATTACCATTATCGTGAATAATTCTGATTCTGTCATCTGCAGTCACCCTTGTTTCACCGGCAGTAAGGATTTTAGGACCGGATTTCCCCGTCTCCCATTTTTTCCATACGACTGTTGATGTCCCAAGTTCACGAACAACACATGTCAGTGGAGCATTTTCACCCTCAACCACTGCTACTGGACTTTGAATACTGTCTTGAATATTTGGAGTACCTGTAATCACAGAAAAAAAACAAAATTTTATTACTTAGTCAATAGTTCAATGTTAAAAAACTTTGTATTAACCGTTAAAAAGTATATGAATAAAAACCGTGGTGCATCCTTAAAATAGCCAGTGGTATGATAATTGAAAAAGAAAAGTCATCGCCCTTTACAATATACATCTATTTGCAATCTACATAGCTAAAGTATGTATAGAATCTAGAATCTTCATTTAAATGCCCTGGCTCAAGTTCATGCTCATGCCGAACCAAGATGTAAGTATACTAGTCTACTATATAAATGTACGTATGCAAAAATTCACCAGACGAAGGTTAAACAAACGGTTTTATGCAAATGCAGCTGTCTTGTCTATCCCCTTTTTCTGCAAATCAAAGACATACGTCCATGTTCTATTTTTAGATTTTAAAGCACGTGTATCATCTGTGACAACTACGACTACGACTGACAACCAAGAAACCTTTTATGCGTCAACATTTTATTGCTTGTTCCGTGTCTGTACTTTTTTGTTCTGGTTTTTCTATGTGCGTCCTACCTTGTAAATTGTAAGTGCGATGTAACATTTTTTAGTAATGACAAGTGACATTGACGTGATTCCGGATTCCGGATTCAGTAGACAAAGGATTGTTGAAAAATTCACATGTTTAGTAAATTCTCGTCTAATCATAAAACATAATACTCTGTCAATTCCTGCAAATTTCTGACAGAAATTGCATACTGAGAACACTGGATTTTCCAATTTCAAATTTAACACTGTAAAAATGAGAGAGGTGTGTTTTGTGTTTACTCAAATATTTCAAGTTTTTGAGACTTTCATCCATAATAATATTATTACATGGGTGTACTACGATACGAGGTACGAGGTAAGAAATATGAAATACAAAATACGAGCTTCTATCGTCGAGAATACTTGTGAGAAAAAATCACAAGAGTTGGGCTCAACTTTAGACATGCAAGAGTGTGTGTAATGTACAAGTAGCGGAGGAATAAAATAACAAGAACAAGAAGGAAATGTGAAAAGAGAATAAGATGAAAGGCGATGACAGAAATACGCCATGAAAGTTTGGACGTACTCTCATCGCTGTCTCTCTCACATCCAGATTCCAGATTGTTTTGCACACGTATGTTTCACTCAAACCTATGCACAATGTACACTGTACAATGTACACTCTTTCTCACACACGCATCTATTACACATTACACATTTCATATTTTCGTACTTGTGATAAACTGTTGAAGTTCAAAAGTCAAAATAGTCAAAGTCAAAGTAGAGGAAGAAAGGGAATATGTGCGGATTGTGTATTGTGTAGCAGCTGCTACTCTATACTCCATACTCCATACTCCATACACAGAACAGAATATAGACAACCAACCAACACGATGAGCCAAAATGCAAACCAAAACTCAAAACTCTTTTCCATCTTCGTCTTCTCCTTCTTATTCTTCATCATTTCAGCAAGGAAATGGAAATGGAAATTGACTACGCACAAATACCTAAAATTTTAATATACCCGCACCGGTGCGAGTGTGTTCAGATATGTATGCGTACGTAAGAAGTAAGAGTAAAGAGTAGAGCATGTGTGTGCCAAACTTGTAAAATATATTATGCTGATTCCTTGATTCCTTTTTTCTCTTTTCCTACTTTGCATTGTCTGACTCTGTCTTTTGGTGACAATTGTCAGGTGCTGTCAGGCGTCCGACGACCAAGACAACTTCAGACGTCAGACACTGTCAGTATTATGTTCGGAAATGGGATATGAAGAAAAACTTTGTGTGTTGTGTTCCAAAAATAGTGTAGAGTCTAGAATGTAGAGTGTGCAAAAATACTCTGCAGATTTCCTAAGGTGAAGGTAACTCCAATTTCAAAATTCCAGAATTCTTAAATTCTTGAATCCTTGAATTCACTGATTCTATGAGCATTTCAAATCCTCCTCCTCGTCCTATTTTCAATTTTCTCCATCAACTCTGTGCTTTTCCTCCTTCCGCTCGCCTCCTACGTCTTCCTACTTTCTGCATGTTCAACTACAGCTGTACGTTTTATGTATGTACAATGTACATTGTACATGCAATTGTAGACTGCATTGTCAAATCAGTTGAGAAAAAGTTATTTCATTCTGATTCATAATATTTTTTTTAGATATTTTCAAAAGCCAAAAGGTTTTACATGGATCTCATCTCTCCTCTCCGTTTCTTGTATTCATACAAAATATAAACACAAATATATGAATGAAGTATGAAATAATAATAAAACTTTTTTCTGCCTAGCGTCTTGTGTGTAGTTTCTCTACAGTCTACAGTCTAAACTCTAAACTGTAGGACGTTTCTCAAATATGTTTTGTATTTTTTATTTGTACGTATAGTTTAGAGTTTAGAGCGTACAGCGTTGAGCATATGCTGCATGTTGTTTGTACACAAAAATAGAAATACAGATGCATTATGTATTATGCCTGTTTTTCTCTGTCATTTTGTTTTATTTTATTTTCCTACACAGGAGCACAAAAAATCCCCAGCAAACACACGTGCCGCGACACAACCTAGTGTTTCAAATTTTATAACCTAATATAAAATATTTTATATTTTTTCCTCATATCATATTCAAGTCCAGTCCAGTCCAGTCCAGTTCAGTCCAGACCAGACCAGACCAGTCCAGAGGTTGAATTTGAAGTCAAAGATGAAGTTGTAGCGATAAGTAATGTTCAAAGTAAGATGAAACCACCCACTTAAAATTCCCCTTCAATTTCTTACACAACAGCTAACAGCAAAATCTATGTAGATTCTAGATTGTAGATTGTACATATGTCGAGAATCGAGAGCCGAGTCAAGAAAAACGAAAAGTCCAGGCCACAAATATCCATATTCTACATTGAATTATATTAGTTTAGACTGTGGCTGTAAAATGGAAGGAAAAATTGTAACATTTGGTATTCCGTTTAAAACGAATCCTGTAGAAAATATTACATTCTACATTATACATAACTTTGCAACTCTTTACCTACATTTTCTACCATTGTACATTGTACACGCACCAACACATTCCAAATTTAAAATCCAGCTTTCAACTATGTACAATGTACACCGTACATTCTATATTCTACATTCTACATCAAACTAAAGATTGTACATTGTACAGTGTACAGTAGCATTACAATCATATGGTTTCTCCCAAGAAAGTCAAAGGCAAGAACAACACGGAGTTTGTTCAAACGTAATATAATTTAATAGATATTAAATATTCTTTCCTCTTCCACGGTTCAACATATGTTTGCTCACATGCACACACTACACTCTACACACTAGACACGGTTCCATGTTCCATGTTCTATGTCCTTTGATATCATAATATACAAACAAAAGAAAGTGTGTAACTCGTAACTCGTATAATTCTCAATGCCTTGTCCTCGCTAGACTAATATAATATAATAAAATGAATTATATAATGGTTGTATAAAGAAAGAAGAAAGAAAGAAAGGAAGAGTAACTTCTGGAATGGAACTTACTTCCAGTTTCCAGTTAATAACAAAGGTATGTCTGTGTGGTTGAATGGAGTATGGAGTGTGGAGTACAAAGTGAAATGTGACTGTGTGTGTAAAAGAGAGAGAGGAGGAGGAGAGAGAGAGAGAGAGAGAGAGAAAGGGAATACGTAAGTAAACTAAACCAGACGGAAAAAGATCATAAAAACTTTTTGGCAAACCTCACCAAAGAGTAAAGAGTGAATTCAACATGATGAATACTGTATAAAGTGTACAGTGTACGTACAGCATACATTTGTCTTTTGTGTATATTGTATATTACAGCTCTGAAGTCTGAATATACCTTCATGTTCATTTGTTCGTTTGGAGTCGGTTGAACTCATTACCTGTCTGTCTGTTTTTCTCTCTACCTATCTCTGGTGAAATGTGAATGGTGAACTTAGGATTTGGATTAGACCGGCAAAGGTTGATGGTTGCTAGTCTATAGTATCTAGTCTCTTGTCGCTGGTTACTGGTTACGGAATAAACTAGCTTCTCTAGTTATCTAGTTCTCTAATTCTACGCACAAATTTCCACAATCGTCTGCATTCCACACTCTACAAAATGATTACGAATTGGAATTGCCAACTACCGTATATTTTTTAAGCAAGAAACGCCTGCAAAATGAGTGGATTTATGCACATTCTTTGTAATTTCCCCTCCTGCCTCACTCTGGATCCGGCCTTTGAATCCGTACATTTTGATTCCTGACTACTGATTACTGATAACACATCATAATAATGAGAATCTGAAAAACAACTGATGACTTTTCGAGATTCTAGATTCTAGATCCTACAGCAGAATCTAGAGGTGTGGATTCTATCAGAAGAGCTCATTATCCAAGAATTGAGAATTCTTTTAACCTCTCTCTCCCCTCTCTCTCTTTCTATTTTTAGTCTGTTTTTTTATTTGCAAACATCAACATCAACATCATTCTCATTCGCATAAAATTCCACTTAGGAGGAAAGGAAAATAGAAAATAGCAAACATGTAAGTAATGGGTACTTATGACCATATTCAAAACAAACAACTGCAAAATACAACCTACGTACGACTCTCCTCCCTCCTCGTAACATGGAGAAAGAGAGGGAGGCAATTAAGCTGATTTTTGATGAAGTAGAAAGAAGTAAAAGCAAAAGTAAGTGCGGGGCCGGGTGGAATATTAACAACGTAAATGAGGAAACGGTCATAAGTGACTGTATTTAGGAGAAAGAAAGAGGGCAGTTTATTTCCTAATTTCTACCTGATATCTGATAGCCCATCTGCTATAGTTTCACCCATATCTACATGTAAACTATTTTGGTATTTTGCGCCTATGGAAAACTGTGCATGTGTAATACATAATACATAATACACAATATATTGCATATTCACCATTCACCACTCGCCATTCAACATACATCGTTATCATAATTCCCCAGTTAAAAAGTTAAAAGTAGTCTTTAAAAAGTTCCTCTCCTTAAATCACTTTGACTTGTTTCTCTTGTTCTGTTCTTTCCGCTGGTGCTAGTGCTGGTCGTGTAATATCTAATATCTAGCTATCTAGAGAGATATCTAGTACTTTTACTTCTTACTCCTTACGACCTACAGACCGTCATTAAACTGGGGAATGGCTCATGTTGTATAGCTGATGCTTGAGCTGTGGTATGACTGGAATGGAATACTGGAACATGGAACAGCCGTCATAAATTCCTCGTGTATTTTATGCACATGGAACATGTAGTCATAGTCAAGTAGTCAAGTATAGTCAAGGCATACCCAATTCCAACTTTACTAGTACTTTCAAATTCAAACTTGAGACTCGAGATTCTAGTCTCAAGTTCTAGACTCCAGAGTCAAGAATCCACATACATACCAAAACCAACCATTTATGCATACTGTATAATGTGTAATGACTCTACTATTTTACCAAATACTGTCAAAATCTTTTTCAATTAGTCCGCGCCGTTGGTGCTGAGTAGATAAATTCTACCAATAAAGCCATGTCTGCAATTAATTTGAATGATCCTGGATCTTGGATCTGGATCTTAAAAAGAAATCAACTACTTTTGAACTTTGTCTCATTCTCAGTTCTCAATGCTCAATGTTGATGCTTTAGAATGCAGAATTTAGATTTTTCTGGTTCATTCAGCTCTAGAGCTAAAGAAAACTTCATCTCTTAAATAATTCAATTCAACCTAACAAATTTATACTTCATTTACAATTCAAAATCTCAAATCTTGAATTCAAGTGTAATCGAGTACTATTGTAATAATAATTCAAAAATACAGTTTCATTCCATGGCTAAAATATCCCAAAAGAATATCATAATTACAAGGCACAATTTTCAAATCATCAACATAATATTACAGGAAAGAGGAAGCAAATATATAAATAATAATTAGCCAGAGTAACAGAGTAAATTCTCTTTCTGTCTTTGTAGGTGCAAAATAAACTAGGATTTGCAGTTTACAATTTGTCAGTTGTCTCCATCCATTTGTCAAAAAATATGATGGTAATAATTCTCTCAAGTTGTCTACCTCCACTTCAAATTCAGATTTACTGTAGATTCAGACAACCGAACACAGACTAAACACTGTAGACTGTAGAATGACGAAGCCTCAAGACTCAAACTTGGTTGAATTTGTGAGTAAAAGTGACACGCCTCGAGTCTCGAGTCTCGACTCTCGAACATTTTACATTTCAAACTCAATGTCATTTGACTTGATCATAACAAAACAGCACAGCACAGCACAGTGAATCTCTTTACACTCTTTCTGATATCTTTTCCCATCAATGATGGATATTGTGGTTAGGAGTTAGGAGCTACTACTAATAATAAATACACACTTCTCCACTTACTTTTTATTCATAAATTATCTATTACTCGTAACTCGAAGATTATACGTTACACGCTCCTATATTTCTTCCGTTATCCGAGTTGAGATTTGAGTTTGGTTGAAAATTGAGAATGTGCATGTAAATTACCAGAGAAGACAGTTTGACGGGTTGTGCGTGTGTCATTGTCACAATAGTAATAAAAAATGCCGTATGTGCTCAACAGCAACAACGGTAACGGTAACGGCAGCGGCAGCCTCCCTCTCATCGTGTGCCAAGTCATAAAATCACATCACATATTCATTTTGTATGTACAACAGAAAATAGAAGTGAAAAAGAGAAAGAACTTGACGTACAAAAGGGTTCTGGATTCTGACAAAAGAAAAATATGAATCATTCCAAGTGCATAATAATAATAATATTCGCAAGTTAGCATTCGACAGTCGACAGCTCTTTGGCATCTTCAGACAGAATAGATGCATAATCATACGGTTTACATAAAATGGTATTTTAATTGCTTGACATGAGCTCATAATGCGTTCGTACTTTTTACTTTTGTGTTTGGATTTGTGTCTGTAGACGAACAAGTAAAAGGTATTAAAACGTCATGAAAGTCTCCTACGCTTCATCATTTTCAATTCATCCGTTTGATAACATGTGCAATGTGCAACATGCAAGTTCCAAAACTCTACAACTTTTCCCACCTTTATCTGAATAAAATACACAACTCGACACTCGATACTGGATACTCGACAAGTTTTTTACATCATGTTACTTTTAAAATTCCAATTCAAATTTCAAATGTACTGGGAAATCAAATAAAATCCATTCAAGTCAAAATCACAACAAACAGAAAGAAATAGAAAAGCCGGCAGAAAAAATACGATTTGACTCCATTTCCTATTTTTTGTTCTTACAGGTTTCTTGGTTCTTGTCTCTTTCATCATTTGCCCCAAGTCAATAAAGGAAGATTTTACATATGAGACACGAACCTAGAGGATGAAACAACGAAAACGGCAACGACAATCGAAATGGAAACGAAATTACAGTGCTCAATTTACATGGTAGAGTTTATTTGATTTTATTTACTTTTTTATTTCAAATTCAAAAACGGTGTACTCATTCAGTGCCATTCTCCATTCTCCATTCTCAACGTTTCTTATTTTTTTTCAATCCCTTTTACATTCTACATTCAAAATGTGTTGAAAATTCAAAATAAAATTATGAGAAAAAGAATACCTTTTCTGGGCAAAACGAATACACTTTCTGCACTCTTTGAGGCTTTTGTACAGTAGAACCTCTTTTGTACGAATCTCTTTGTACTTTGTACTTTTTGTACTCGAATCTTCTTGTGCACCACTAAAATTTGGGGACAAGTGTAAAAATCACAAATAACTGGTAGTGAATCGAAATTTGGATGTTCGGGTAACGGAAGTGCTACTGTACTTTGATTCTCATGGTCGTTGTAATTGTAATTGTCATTGTCATTGACAATGTCCATTGCTAGTGATACGATGTACAATGTACAATGTTCACTGTACACTATACAATGTGTACTGTGTACAGGCTACAGACCTGCAGACACAATGGGATGCACTATCAACTATCATATAATAGAAAATAGAATAGAATGAAATAGACAGACTCTACCTACATGTATCGCAGAGAGAGAGCGAACAAATGGAGAAAAAAGTAAAGGGTTTTAAAATTTGAAAGAACCGTTGAAAAACGTAGAATAAAAGAAGATTAAGACTGAAAATGGAATGAGTAGAGACTAGAGACAGCGAGCGAGAGACAGAGGCAGAGACGGAGACAGAAAATGGGAAAAGAAAACGAAAGGCACAAGAAGAAAGGGAAGCCCCTGGCAAAATGATTTTTTATATTGATTTAGTGGAACATTTGAGTCACTTTCTAGGGGAAAGGATTGAGTTGAAATTGGATAATATGACAAAGGAGACGGACGACAAATGTATCTGGTGCATTGTAAATTGTAACTATGCTACATACATCCATGCTCCATACAAAAAGTAAATTGTACATCGTTCATCGTACACTGTACAAAGTAAAAGACATTCTCCAAGTACCATGCACATTGCACTGGCATTGGTACTGATACTAATACAAATGGAGCATGCATCCTTACTCCTTACATACAACAGCACAATCAACTATAAACTATCCGGAATCCAGAGTGCAGAGTACCCCTAAAAGTTGAACCTCAACAGAAGACTCAATGCTCAATACTCAATACTCCATACTCTATACTGGAGACTCAAGGCTCAATACTCAAGACGTTCACAGAAGAATGAAACATGACAAAAAAATGGAGACGAGCTGAAAAATTGCCAATCCGTATTTGAGCCAGCCGTCAAAATAGAATAAAAGTGAGGAAAAGTGAGCTCTTTTCACAAGAGACTTGTGTACATGTGGAATGTTTCCCTTTTCTTTTCCTTTCTTTTCTTAGCCAGTGATAATCTATACGGTACAATAGGAAATAGAACTAGAGACTAGAGACTAGAGTGTCCAAGGAAATCCAACCCTTTTCCACCCTTTGTATTCTTTATTCTTTGTCGGTTTCCGCTTTCTTTCCTTACAAAAGTGTACTCTTTGTTCTGTTGCACCCCTTTTGTTTTTCTAGTGGAAAATCTCCACTTGTTTTAACAATAAAAAATACATAAAAACAAATGAGCTTGTTCTCCGTCTCTGTCTCTGTCTATATCGGTGTCTGTGTCTCTGTATTTAATAGAATTTAGAATGTAGAATGTAGAGAAAAACCCTTCCGCTCATACTTGATACTCTATACTCTACCGTTGTTCCTGGTCCTATTGTTCAAATACAAAATACAAAATACAACCTCAGCTGTAATGACTACACAACTTTACTCCACTTGAGCCCAACTCTGACTCTGACTCTGAAAGAAAAAGTGTAGGAGGAAAAGGAACAAAAAAACGGAGAAAATTGTGCAATTGCGGTTTAAAATGTTGAAATGAAAAATAAATGACAAGAAAGTTTCTTTTCCTGATCCGTTTTTATTGTAGTATCCAGTTTCTAGTTTCTAGAATCTAGTATCTAGTATCTATCCAATCTACAATGTACAATTGGTGAGCGTGAAGGTGGAAGTAAAGTTGGAGGTTTACTTTAGTTTTCCTTTCTCTCTTCTTCTCACGCCTTCATGTCATCCCATAAAACATTTGAACACATGGTCAAACGTTTAGTCAGAGCATTCTACAGTGTACAATGTATAGAGAAAAGAGGAAAGTAAAAAGAAGAAGAGCAGCGACTTTCTTTTCCTCCTTCTCATCTAGTCAGGTGGAGGAGATGAGCAGATGAGATCCATTTCGGCTCACATAACATAAATAATTGGACACGCACGTATTCATCACTTTGTTCCATTTCTCACATTTCTCATCCATCTTTATCTCTGTTTCCTCCACTTTCACCTCTTCAGCTCCTCAAGCTCAAGCTCAAGCTTTTATAGAGTATAGAGTACATATTACAGATGTCTGACTGTTGGTCAAAGTGACTAAAGGCCCATGTGTTTTCCGTCACTTCTCCATTTATCGTGCGGTGGTTTGGTTTGCTTTGAAAGTTGGAAGCAAAACAATAAAATATAGATAACAAGATTCTCAAAGCTCAAAGCCCATGTGATGGAGACTTTTTCAATCAAATTCAATGGTCACTAACCAGTAACAATAGCAAAAACAATAATCGTAAACCGAACCATAGCAATGAGAATAACAAGGAGTCGGACAAGTTTGTTATTCTATATATATTTTAACTCAAACTCAAACTCAAAACTCAAAGCATGAAACAACAGATTGAATTTTTGTTTTGGTTTTACATGCCCAAAAACCAAAACTGCATGTATCATTAATCATTACACATGTAAGAGGAGAAAGCTCGAGAAAATTTTAGTAAAACTACAAGAAAGAACAATGACTGCAATAGCAAGGAAAAAAACTGACAATGACGATGACGACAGTGATAAAACAGCCATGACCATGACATTGACTTTAACAAGGATGCAAATGTCAAAAATGGCTTCATGTCAAATATCAAATGTCAAGGACAAATTGCATTTCCCTCTTTTCATCCACTCTCGAATTATGTACAATGTACAATGTACCATTTACAATCTACAGTGTACAGTTTACACGCATCATGCATCTTTTATCCTTCATCATGTGTACATTGCACATTGGACAGAGTGTCATTCATCTAATTCTTGATTCCGTCATTCCCAGATCCAGATCCAGATCCAGAGGCAGATTCAGGGCCGGAGACAGAACCAACTTGATCCAATTTATTGTTGTCATTTTGTGCGTTAAATGATTTAATAGTCTGAATTTCATTCCTTGGCATTCAGCATTCAGCACTGAGACTAGAGACTCGAGAGTCTGAGTTTTATTCAATTAGACAAAGACCCTCCTACATTCCTACATCCTACAGACTATGAGGATTGAGGATTACGATCATATGATGACTCATAAAAAGCTCATCCCAGAACATCCTAGCCAATGTTCTCTTATGCAGCTCATAAAAAATGTAATGCTGTAATATAGGAAAAGTTTTCTCTTCCCTTCTCTAGTCTATATTCTGTGTTCCATTTCATGTTTGAGTTTGAAGACAGACACAAAGTGGGAAAAAACTAACCAAGCACGAAACCATACCAAACCAAACCAAACCAACAAGACGAGTGCGTGTGTGACTATCAGATAAAAAACTCAATCAAAGTGACTTTTTCCGCAGGAAGAAGAAGAAGTAGAGGAAGACGAGAGAAAAACAGAAGGATATGAGGAAAGAAAAATAGGGAAGGAAGGAGACTGGAGACTGGAGGAATTCCATGTGTGTGGAGTGTGGAATTGTCTAGAGATTGATAGGATGTCAAGCTCAGCCAGTCTCCCGCTCACATGCCTTCACGGCTGGATTGGTTGCTCCTTCTGCTGCTGTTGTCGCTCCTCAGTTTTCCCCGCTCTGCTCTGGTTTGGTTTGTTGGTGTGTGCATAGATGTTTGTACAGTACAGTGTACATTGTGCATTGCACTTTTCTCAAGTAAACTTTAGTCTCGACTCTCGAGTCTCGAATCATGAGTAAAACCCGATCTAAACTAAACTGAGTCAGAACCCGAGTCAGAGTCAGAGTCAGAGAGCATGCATCTGTCTCCTTGCTTGTCGTCAGTTTAGTGCTGCATCCACTTCCACTTCCACAGCCAGAACCAGAGATATGTACACATCTAGTATCTAGTGTCGTGAATCTAGAATGTAGAATCAAGAATCTAGATACATTTGCTTCCTCCACAACCAAGCGACCCATAACTTGATACTTGATGGCTTATGTGAACTGAAAAGCCTCGCTTCCAAAACGGAACAAGAACAAGAGCAAGAAACAGAGTTCCATGAAAAAGTTTCCACAAGAAACAAACAACAAGAGGAGAGGCAAAAAACAACAAGAAACAGCAAACAGGAAACCTCAAGTCGATCATTCAAACAAGAAAAAAAGAGCATAAAGCAGAAAAAGAGGGAAAGAAAAGGAGATGAAAAGGCAACGCCAAAATCCAATATTGAATTATTTACTTTCTCTTTCTCTGTCCTCTTTGACTTGACTCGACTTGTCTTTGACTTTAACAGTGCTTTTTGACTTTTGCGTTTTACAATCTATGTATATTGTACACTGTACAGTGTGCATACTATATAATACAGGAAAGATGAGACTCAATTCACAATATGGGAGGAAAAGAGAAAAGCGCATATCTATTATCTATGTATCTACAATGTATATGAAGGATTGACATTTCTCAACGAACCAGGAAAGCTCCTCTTCAAATTCTATTACCCCGGTCAAAGCACGCACACTTTTCATGAAACCTTTTATATTTGATTGAGCATTGGCCATTGAGAATTCGACATTTCAACACTCGACATTGTAACAAAATCCTCACAAGGTCATAACACTTGTTAGTAACTGTCTTTCTCATCCTGGTTCATTCTACTGTACTGCGGACTGAGCATTGAGCATTGATCATTGCACACTGACCTGCAGTATTTAATATTTCATAAGTATTATCTACTATTCCCTATTTACTGTGTCACGGTTACGGATGATATACAAATTTGACATTTTCAATTTAAGTTCCTTTTTAAAGTGAAAGAGTTTTGTAAAATGAAATGAAAAAGGACAGAGGGAAAAAATTGATTCAGTCAATGCTCAATACACTGCCGAATGCACACTGGAAAACCGTTGACTATACCACTCGAGACTGGAGACTCGTTGCTTGAGTCAGATGAGAAAAAGTAAAAACCAGAGAGAACGTGAAAGAACTAGATAGAAAAATAAAAAGGAAAGAGAAGAACTGTGGACTGCTCTCGACTCTGGATTCAGGATAAAATGGAATGGAGAAAGAGCCAAAAATTTAATGAGCCATTTATATCCATGGAAATTGGCCATTACCCAAGCAATAATGAAGCCACGGAATCTATAATGAAGTGCATAAATCATAATCCCGTTGATAGTTTTCTCATTTTATACACATGCAACCCGAACATGTACAATATACATTGTACATTGTACATGCAGATGCATCAACCACTACAGATACTTCTATCTGTAGAGAAGAGGAACAAGGAGATTTTGGTTAAATTGTACAACTATCTATCGGTAATTCTATTAGCTTTCATTCCCATTCTCTCCGTCGCCGTCTCCGTCTCTATGTGTATAAAGTTGAGAACTGAATTGAACCGAATTCGAGTTGAGGTTCCTCTTCAGTAGTAGATTAAAGAAGAAGGAGGGAGACAAAAGGAGAAGATGAGACGATTTTCTTCCAAGTTAATTGTATAATGTTTCAACCATGTCATACATATACAGATGGCAACACGCAAGCTACAACTATTTAAACTACTTTCACCACCACTTTTACTAATACATGTATTAGTCACACAAGTTACTTTCTTCTCTGTGGCTCTGTCTCTATCTCTATCTGTAAGAGAGAGTGTGTGTGTGGTCTATGTACTATGTACTATGTATACAGGACACTGCATACGTGCGGTTGATGCACTGCCTTAAAATCTAAGCCCATAAACCTCTGAATGGTTGCTCCTGCTTCCTTCTCCCTTTTTCAATGCTCTACGTTCAGTGTTGTACGTTCTACGTTCTATGGTTCGCATTAGAGTTTATATGCAAGTTGCACAACGTGGAATTCATTTTCCTTTCAAAATCTCATACAAACTTAATAGCTACATCACATTCACCATTCACCATTTATGCACCGCAGAGTTCACCATTTCTATGCCCACTTCTCCTCTTCTCTACTCTACCGTAAACTCCATTGAGGAAACAAGTGGAATAGAAATTCACTCTGTATACTTTCCAATCTTAAAATGACTGGGATGAGCCATAATGACACTTTTCCTCATACTGACTTGACTCCATTCTCTATATTCTATATTCTATATCCATATCCAATATCCACCCTATATATATATTCCTACAACGTACAAAATGTCATTACTGTATATATATTCTCTGGATCTCTGGAACTTTCAAGCTATGGACTATGGAAAATGGAATGCGGATTAAGCACAAGGAGTGAGAGTGAATCAAATGCCCTTAATTTAATTACTAGTTATATACAAAAATCTAATAACATTTTGTATTATATATTCTATATTCTAGAATCTAGATACATATTTTGTTCGTCCGTACAAAGCTCTGTACGCTGTGCTCTATATTCTGGATTTTTTACTATTTGTCTCAAGTTTCAAGCTTTCATTTCCCGACAGAAATAAAGTAAAGGTGCCCTGTGCCCTGTGAACCTAAAGTGGATAAAAAAATTTAACGAGGTTTTCTTTTTCTCTATTCTCTATTTGTTATTCTTTATACCCCATTTTTTCTATTTTACATCAAAGTAGTTAAACGTTTAGTGCTTAGTTCTTAGTATTATGACCACATAATTATTATTATTTCATTATGGTGGATTTGGTGTCTGTACTCTCAACTCTCTACTCTGTGTGTGTTGTATATTGTACTGTTCTTTAAAAAAGCGATAAAATTCAAAAAAAAAAATGGGCCACAAAGTTGCAAGGAATTGATGCACTTAAACTTGTTTTTTATTTCCTTTTATTATGATAGTTAAATTGTAAATAGCTTGTCTTTATTAAGCCATTGCCTAGTGAATTTTGCAATTTTTTAAGCAACTTGGGAAAACATTTTGCAATTCATGCTTTCACTGTACTCTGTACACTGTACAGTGTATGAAATAGCATGAAAAACAACTCCAAATACAAATTACTCCTTGTACAAGTGGATTTTGGACTCATGTGTGGCTCTTAACAGACAGGGAAGAGTTGAAAAGCTAGAGACTCGAGGCTACAGGCTAGACAAGCAATGTAGTTTTTGTTTTTGTACGTAGGAATTATCAAAGGTCTCGACTCTCGACTCTGGACTTTTATAATGCAATTTCATGCTTCATGGAAATTGTGATGGCATTGGCAAACTTAATTTTCTCTTTTGCATATTACTTTGAGGTTGCAGGGAAAACAGAGAGCAGAAACAACTTTACTAAACGTGTTTGTATTTCTGTTTGGAATAGCCCACACAAAAATGAAGCTTGCGGTAAAAGGTGAAGGGACAACAAATTCAATTGTTCCACAAACCTATCTAAAAAGTGCAGACTTTTCCCCTCTAACTTTTCCACCTCCACATTCTCAATATAATTTCACGAGATTTCGCCACATGTAATTAATAACTAAAATTTCCCCTTCATGACACAAAAATGGTGTGCTACTCAATACTTAATACTTAATTATTTAAAAGAGCCGGGCAAGCAGACAAGAGACAACCAGAGTTTCACAAACTATAACTTTCAAAAGTAAAAAGTTGAGAGTATCTTAAATATGTAAGATGTAAGACAGAGGAGAGGTAAAATGCAAATATTAATGTTAAAAGTTACAACTATAATAGGATTTGCACACAAAGTGAAACAAGAACATTAATGACATTTCCCCTTCTTTTTTTGCCTTGCTGTTGTCAATTGTCAATCGTCAATGCCGTGTCTATCGTCACATTCTTTTTTCCTACTTGAGACTCGAGACTCGAGACTCGATACTCGAGGGACGTCTCTGACTTGTGTCTACGCAGTGTTAAATGATGGGACGAAAGGCGTGAAAGAAGCCTTAGTTCATGTGATGCCAAGCTTAGTCAAAGCAAGCCAAGAAACCCATTCACATTATTGTACTTTTTGCTCCTTCATTTTTTCCCTACATCTACACCAGTTTTGAACTCGTCTTTGTCTTTGCCGTTGTCGTACTCGTCGACTAGTTCAATTATCAAAGAGGTTGGCGGCATTAACTCATGTTTTTTTCCTCTGTAATGTGTAATACAATCTCCCATATTGCCAAAAAATATACACTACAGGCTACAGACTACAGTGTACACTACTTTGTATTGCGGATTCTCACATACTACATCTTCAGTGGGACAAAAGGGGAGAAGAGCCAAGAAAAGTGCGTTGAGAGTTGATAGTTGAGCCGAAAAGACGGCCTATAACTTTCATTCACAGTTCACAGGGTGTAGAGTGTAGAATGTAGAATGTAGGGTGTCCCATGTCTCATAAAAGATATTCCCTTTACATAACACTTATTACGCACACATACGTGTTCACACAGGATCATCATCTTGCCATACGCCATACCGTACCAGTTCCCAGTACATTCAATATTATATTATCTAACACAGCAACTACAATGTACACTGTACATTCTACGTGGAACACTGCTCCTTTGAGAATTTCTTTACCTCGGAAGTGCTTCCTTCTGCTAATGATGAGCACATTGGCAAAGAGAAAAGAATAGAACGGAATCGAGAAACGAGTTTTTTTCCTCGTTTCTCCTTTCTCATACAAAAATTCGCAACGTATTTTCTCTCTTCTGCTACTAAATACATACTTTTGTAGGTGAACGTACAACATAAATACATAACTAGAATGTACTATGTAGTATGAACTATGAACTACTCGAAGCGAATATCTGTATATTATAATTCAAGCTTCTACTAGAAAATAGAAAATACCAACATAGATAGAAAATAGAAGCAAAAACTTTTTGGTTTTTTTGCCCAATTTTACACTTGTTTGGTTCCTCATTCTTGTTTTTTATGGTGTATGGTGTACGGTGTACGGTGAATGGTGTTCGGATTCTTTTTCACCTTGTTCCCTGCTATATGATCTTGATCTGTACTTTTCCCTCTCCTTTTTGTTCAACAACTTCTGAACAAAAACGGAGACGAGTCGAAGAAAAAGATCAAGACCAAGACGAGAGAAGATGAAACTAAAGTAAAAAAATACATGGGTAATTATCTTCTGAGAAGAACTGAACTGAACCGAACTGAACTGAAGAAGATAGAAGAAAAGATTCAACTTGAGTGGCTTCTAATAGAGAGAGAAAGAGACTCGCAATAATGTGCTTGAGAAGAGCCAAGTGTACTCACAACTTACTCTTACTACAAGTACATGTACAACATACGTACCTTTGAATGAAAAAACAAGGAGGTTCGAGTATATTTCAACTTAATGAGAACTCTACTACTCACTACTCACAACTCACAGGAAGCAAAATACGGCAGTAGTGGCGGAAGAAGGAACCCAAACAAGGAAGAAAGAAGAAAGAGGCAGAAGTAGCTACTTAGGATTAGTTACTTGTTACTTGTAACTTGTTGTACAGTTCTCAACTGAATTTAGAATTTACATAACAAGTCTCATACTCTTGTCATTCAGACAAAGGCAAAGAACAGGAGAACGAGAAGAAGAACAAGGAAGCCCTATGAAGGAAAAGTACCAACACAATAAGGATAACCGGAGAGAGAGACAAGGTGGAAACTTTAAAAAAAGTTACAACTTGTGAGTATTAGTCAAAACAAAGTCTAGAGTCTAGAGTCTGCAGTCTGGAACCATTCTTTTTTCTTTTCATTTTTAGTATACGCACGTAACGTTACACAACAAAGAAACTTGAAGCTAATTGTACATTTTCCTCTTTGCTGGAGGACTGGAGGAAACTGAATAAAAGTTTACCGTACCTGAAAAATCACTGTCCTTTTCAATCAAAATTCCAATCCCAATTCCAATTCCCAATTCCGATTTCGGTGATCCAAGTTTTAGACTGACATAAAAGTTTCAAGTTGTTTGTAGTTTGTAGCACAGAGTGCAGAATACAGTACAGGATTTTTTATTATGTGCTTATATGTAGTGTGAACATCCAAATTCAAAATTCAAAATTCAAAATAATGACCAGAACCAGAAAGACAGGACAGGAAGGTGACAAAATGAAATAAAAGAGTAGACTTTTGGGAAGAATAAAATTATGAGGAGCATTATTATTATATCACACTCCTGTCTCCTGTGTAAAATAGAATAGAGAATAGAAAATAGAAAATAGAGTAGAATAGACTACCATTATGTAAAAATGCTAGATTCGGGCGGAAGAAACACCATGGAAAAATCCAGGCTTATTCTTTCATTTGATTTTATTATACGATTATTTTGATGAAGATATTTCCGGATTCATTTTTTCATGAAGAAATATCATGTGGACTATAAAGTGTACAATGTACAGTGTACAACAGCAAATGTTGCAGTATAAAGTATAACAAGTGTACATTGTACATCCTCGTAGAGGGAGTCGGAAATGGACCTGCATCTATCTTTATGACAGTCTAATGCCCTGACTTAAACTCACTAGAGGATTTTTGATTTTCTTCTCTTCTCCTGCCGCCACAACTCCAACGGCTATACATTTGCACAAGGCACAAGACAGAAAGACAAGGGTGCGAACAAGGAAAACTGACGATGTGGATCAAAGCATGTAGTGAAACGACAAGGAAACCCACGTAAACAAATGAATCTAGATCCTAGATCCTACATCTTTTTGGGGAGTTTGCCGTCTCCAATCTCCAATCTCGGGGAAAAAACCCGAGAAAAACAACAGTAATGATGACAGGTAAATAAAGAGAAAGTGTCTGTAAACTCAATAATCCTAAATGTCACCCGAGCTTTTAACATTGAAATTACGACACATGTGAGCAAAACCTAAAAAACATTTATCTATTCTAAATTCTAAGCAGCGTATAGCGTATACTTTATACAGTATACTCTAAACAGTGTAGTGCAAAAATGTGACAAAAGGCTCAAAGTCGACAATCTATTTTTGGTTCCCTTTTATGTTGAACCTTTTTTGTGATTTTTATGAGCACCTCCTTTTCCGTAATGCTTTCGCATTTGAATCTCAATCACGTAAATCTTCCACCTCTCTGAAAATGCCTGTGCAAAAACACAGCAGAATCCAAACAGAATACAAAAAATACAAATCAGTAGAAGAAGAACCAAAGAACAGGCACATGCAGAAACAGAACATGTACAAAATGTACATTGTCTAATCTGGATGAATCTAGAATCTAGAATCTAGATGCATGTACACAAAAGAACAAGAGCAAGTAGAAGTATACGTAAATATGTACGTATTGCGTATTGCATTCGCATGTAATATTCTATTTCACACATGACCTGATTTTCTTTCAGATTTATGCCGTTTTTTTTTTTGAAAATCGATATAGGCAAAAAACGGGAGAAAGAAATGGAGACTCTCAGATTGAGATTCAGATTCAGTTCTCGATCTCGATCCAAAACCAGAAGAACGGGATCGAAAACCACCCATGTAAAAAAAAAGAGTGAGGAAATCCTAAACTGTAAAGTCAAAGTCGACTTTCAAACTAATCTTCAAAAATAGTATGTGTTCTGAGCTCTGTCTTGAGTCTTCAGTTCTGTTGTTGTCTTGTGTGTGGTGTGTTTCTGTCTGTGTGGAGGATGGTGAAAAAGTTTATGTAGACACAAAAGACGGAAAATCAATCTGCGACTTGTCGTTATACCAAGAAAAAATGGGGTTCCTCTCTGCTCCAGTGAACAGAGGAAACAATAGAAAAACCACACACAATGAGCGTGTGCATGCATATTCCTTTTGTCTACACTTTACACAAAATGGAAAATGGAGGATAGAATATCTGCACACATTACACATTGGATATATCGATATCGACATGAGATGACAGCCGATCCTGATGCCTACATATTATTTACGTAAGACACTGCAGGACTTTGATTCCTCTGTTCCTCTTTGAGAAAAATTCACGGAAATTTTGCTCCCTACTTCAAAGTTGACGTTTGACATTCGCCATTTGACAAAATGATCCGTGGCTCTTCCAAAGTCTCTGTCTCTGATTTGAAAAGAATTGCGAAAAAATTGAAAACAATACTCAACCACAGCGGCAAAACATTCCACGTACCACAAATACACAATACAAATGATGGTAGAAACTACAACCTACAAATTACGTGTATGCTGTTTGTTTTTTTCCATTCATGTTTTGTGTCTTACATTCCAAATTAAAAATAAATGCAAGAATACCGAACACAAAATACAGCGTGGAAATGGTAAAGTTTTAATTTTCTTCAACACTTTTTACTTTTTCATCAATTTTCAATGGATTCTTTCACTTGTTAAATTTGTGGAGGTAGAACAAATATGAATATGAAAAATGGTCTTGAGCTCTTAGTTTGTAGTTTGTAGCTATTGCGAAAGGAAATGAAAGTAAGTACTCTGAGGACAAAGGGAGAAATCAAAGCAAAGATTTTTCATGCAGATATTTTCTATGTATTTTACCTCCAGTTTCTGATACATTTTTGCTCCTTGTACTTGTACTTAGAATTGTATCGTAGTTTTGTCTACAGTCGTAGTCTACAATCTTGTTTGCGTGCCTTCTTCTTTGTTTCCCGAGCTGAGGATTTCAAGATGAATCAAAATTCACCATTTGTTTTCCCAGTGGACATGTGAGCCTCTACTTTTGACTTTTTGGCTTTTTGACTTTTAGCCATCCCACGCATTTTTCAAACTATCCAATACCCAATACATTGTGCATACAGCATACATCGGCCCAAGTTCAATTTCACAATTTCAATTTTCCGTCTCAAAAAGCTCTATTGATTTCTTTTCCCCCGTCCTTTTTATTCAATTTTCCCCCGTACAATTCAAAATTCAACTTAAAATTGAAAATTTTCAGTTTTAATAAAGCAACAGCAAGTTTTTATGCATGTATGATTTGGAAACGCTGCCATAATTTTGTGGGCAAGTTAGGTGAGAGATGAAGCTAATTAAAAGTTTGGATTGAATTTTATGGAATTTTGTTTCAAAATATCTATAATAATCAATATTTAAAATGTAGATCTAATCTTTTTCAAAGTCGGAGGCTTTCAGGGCGATTTTGTTTTGGTTTCAGCTGTAGTTCACTCATAGTCAAGAAGCTCAAGAAGCTCAATCAGTTCATTTGTTCCCACGTTGACACGTTGACAACCACAGAAAATAGAGACACAAAACAGAAAGTTACGTTGAAAACTTTTACTCTTCTATTTCTAGGTATTTTCTCTACATCTATTCTGTTTTCTATTCAGACACTCATTTTGTTTGTCATTCAGATAAACAAACAAGTTTGAACTGAAAATGTGTCCAACTTTTTTAAAAAAAAAATATATATATAAAACTGGCAAGTCACTGGTGAACAAAAATAGAAAAGACTCCTGTATCCTTTGCCGTATACGGTGTTGAATCATCATTCTCTTAGAATTTTGAAAAGAAACTAAAGTGAAGAGAAAAAACACCCCAAAACTTTGCAACTTTGCGAGTGTCAAGTTGGGGTGTCAGCTAATATCGAAAACGGTTACTTGTTCTTCCATTATTCTACCTATTGGGTATTGGTATATTGGGGTGACCATTTCCCTCCCTTGATCAAATTTTGGGAGAAAATAAGAAAGAAACGCCTGAAAATGAAAAGAAAAATCGAGTTGCACGGGTGCCTTCTCGTACTCTCTTTCTCTCTCTCTTTCAAATCAACTTTAACTTCAACAACGAACAACTCCAAGGGAAACTCTAGACTCCAGACTCCAGACGACTCACGATCAAACTGGAAACCTTGATTAGACTTTGCTTTTAAAAGGATTACAGAATTTATTTTTTGCCGTGGCTCTCTTTCTCTTTCTCTCTCTCACTTTCTACTTTTTTTTAAAAGTTACATTACTTGCAGCTCTCACACTTTTTCCAATCTCGATTCAAAAGTCTGCAGATGATAGTGCAGAGTATTTTTGGATTGAAAAATTTGAAATCCAAGTCCAAGTTCAGTCTGATCGTAAGTTGAGATTCCCAAGTCCAAGCCAAAACCACACGTCAGAGAAAAATACGGAAGTAAAATGAAAATGCAAGTTAATAGCTAATGGAACCTCTTGGCCATGTCCATCTATATGAGCACATGGTTTCAATCGTATGGCATGTAGTTTATAATCTACAGTCTGTTGGCTGTTGGCAATTCAAACAAAATTCATTCTAGTTTTCAAGTTCAATGTTCAATGTGAAACCTGGATACTGGATACTAGATACGTACATGTGGATTTAAACGTATGAGTTAATAGTCAAAGTGGAATTTATGAGGGAAAGACAAAGTCAAAGTGAAAGCCAAACTGGTGTATATAGTATACAGCATATAGCATATAATATATCGATACATTATACGCAGTACGCACACAGAATTTGTACACTCTACACTCTACATTGTGCATGTGAGAAGAAGGCGAAGAAGAAGAGGCAGTAGGAGCTAATATAATATAATACAATGTAATGTATAATGTTAGGTAGAATCCTGTAATGTATTTAATGGGAACGGCAAGGAGCCAAAAACTCGAGGGGAAATAAGTTCAAGTAAAGTAAGTAACTCTCTCTCTTCTTCTCCTTCTCCTTCTTCTATTCCAGCTGTATGGGCCGAACGTTCAACATTCAACCGTCCAGCTTCCACCTCTAAACTCTTGCTCCTTGTTAACTCTTGGAAGGAAGAATAAACGAGCGCACAAGCGAGCGAGCGAGTGAGGGAACCAACTCGCAAGTTCATCATCACAAGTCAATAAATCAAACGAAAAGATTCTTGTTTTTGTTACAAGCTTCCCCCTTTTCATCGTCTCTCTTCCAACCACCAACTTCCAACTTTCCCTTCTCCATCTCTCAACTCTGTGCGTCCACACACGCAAAATATTATACGAACACAAGAAACTAGACACAAGACACAAGGTACACACGGCATAACTTGAAAGATTTTGATAAAGGAAATTGGAATTGGAATCGTTGGAAAGATTAGAGATTGGAGGTTGAAGATTGGGGAGTGTAGATATAACAAAATGCACTGAATATTTTGTAAGGGTCAGTTTATTTGAAATTCTCTTTACAAAGGTAATCGAAGAGATAGTACGACGTACGAGGTACAAGGTACACGAATATCAAATTTTATTCATAGAATCCTTCAGAAAACTGCACGATGCACACATTCGTAGCAGTATGGAGACTTTGAAAGCAGAGTTCATATCGTTATCTGTTTCACCTTTATGTCTTTTGAATTATTTAATAGGAGCTCAAGAAATACACACAGCAGAGAAAATGTAGTGGGTAATGGATGATGCATCATGATTTAAAACAATTCAGTTGAATGAAAGCAAATCAAAACAAAAACCACATAACAAAAACAGAAACATTTAAATTTTGAGAAGTAAAAGAAAAGCTCAAATTTCAAATCACAAAGAGTACAAACGCACTTTGGTCTGGTCTCTAGTCTGTAGATAAAGATTCTGATACAGATATTTTTGAAAGGAGGGAATTGAGAAAAGCTGACTGTTGACTTTTCAAGTTTTTGGTCATAATTTGAACCGTGAACATTGACTGTTCAGCATTTCACATTTCACATTTAGAAACAAGGATGAAAATGAGATGCTGAGTTTGCATCGATAGTAATCCTTTTATCGACCTTTTCATCTCTTTCCCCGTCTACGCCTCAACTTGAACCTCAAAATCCATGCATGTACTCTGCACTCTGGACTCACTTAAAAATATTCTTTCTCTTTGTCATCATGTCCACAATTTTTCATGCTGGCAGCAAAACCTGTAGACTCTAGAGTCTAGACTGTATGTTGTATGTTGTAGGTGCATATGAACAAGATGCAAATTCGTACTAAACATGCCCATATGAACCGTACTTATGAATTAGGATGAAAACTATCCCGCTGATTCTTATCCTAGTATTTTCATTACACGCAAATGTGAATTTATCACATGAAATTAGAAAAGAAGCGTGGAGTTGCTTCATACTTCTCTCCTCTGCTAAAAGAAAGAAATGGAAGTGGCGTGGAAAAATATGGAGATAAGAGTCGAAATGCAGACACACACACACAAATGTACAGGGCAAACGCTCCTCATGATTCTCCAGTTCTCCAGCCACAAGGTCTGGCGTCTGGCTTTCATCAAGAGGAAACACGAAAAATTCTTCTTTTCTCTCTCTTGCTCTTTTCTGCTCCTGTTCCAGAAGAAAATATGAGAGAAAATCTTGTTGAGGAAGTGGAATGAGGTAGAAGAAAATATGTGACTTGTTCCAGTTCTAATTCTAATTACATATAAAATAACAAGGATATAATTTATACATGTACAATGTCCAATGTACATTGTACCTGATTAAGATAACAAAGAGGACATGGAAACTAACAGTGAAAGTAGTTTAGTGAGGTTGGCTGTGGCTTTTCAAAGTGTAGCACACATATATTATCATGTAGATGTAAAGCACATGTGATATGTGATGCAAGCTGGAAACTGGAAGAATGTGGCTATGAAGTAAACTTTTCTCCAAGTTTTCTTTCCATGTACTTCCTCACCCAACTTTGAGATGAGAAGGAAACCTCAAATCTCAAAACTCATCATGGTTTTATAATGAATGCTTTTCATCCACATTCTGCATTCTACATTACATGCTCCACATATCATGTAAAGGTACAAGGTACAACGTACAAGCACAATGGTGTAAAATAATTTAATCGGATTCTGGATTCTAGATTCTGCAGACTACTTAAAAATCATCTTTAAGTCTAATTACTGTATACTGTAGAAAATATGAAATGAATTAATTTTCCACTTCAAATCCTCATTTCAATCACTATAGATTTTTACTCATGAGAAAATACAGCGGGAGTTCAAAAGAAAACTTTTACCAACTTTTCACACACACATTTTGTGCCGAGTTTTGTTTGAAATTCTGAATTCAAATTCCGTGTATCAAAGAAATTTGGTGATTTAAACAAATGATAAATGGCAAAAGCCTACCGCATTTAAATGAAAAAAGTTGTTCACATAAAGTTGATACTTTGACTGTGAATGTGATGGTGACACACATTGGAAATTAGGAATGAGAATGCAATTTACTGCATTATTATGCATGTATATTGAGCATTTAGTACTGTTTACTGTAGCAAATTTGCAGACTTTCATGTCTTGTCTTATCTTATGTTTGTTCTCAAAAGTGCATATAGATTGTAGATTCATATCATTGCCATTCTAGTTGCAGATTTCCGGATTTGCAGTCGTCTCGTCTCATTCTGGATGCTATGCGACTGTCTTTATTGGTTTTAGATTCCGAGTCATATTTACATTCTGGGTCAAACCTCGACAAATACAGCAGAGTAGAACAGAATGGAGACAATATGTCCATGTAAATTCACACATTAGTATTTAGATCACTTGTATTGATTTAACCAATAAATAGAATAGACAATAGACAACGACCAACGACAGACTTACAGACGTGCAAACTACAAGCTGTGAAAGAGAATGCATGAAAAGACACCAACATTTACATTGTCATCCAGTTGTTTATTGATACACAAGTAAGCCCGCCCGTCATATGACGGGCAAAAACCGAGCTCTTCAAATTAAATCCTATCCGATGGCCATCAAATGTTCAACGTTTTAAAATGCTAAAAAGATATAGTTTGATTTTTTAAAGTTTAATTTTCAGTAGCAACTGTACTCAGTTTAATGGTTCATGGGCTGTCAACGTTTTTGAGAAAATTTAAATTGGTTAAATATCTTTTTCAGAATAATAGCTATTTTTCTTAGCCAGAGTAATGGCTATTTCTTTTAGCCAGAGTAATACCTATTTTTCTTAGCCAGAGTAGTGCCCATTTCTCTTTGCCAGAGTAATAGCTGTTTCTCTTTGTCAGAGTAATGGCTATTTCTTTTAGCCAGAGTAATAGCTATTTCTTTTAGCCAGAGTAATAGCTATTTCTCTTAGCCAGAGTGATGGCTATTTCTCTTAGCCAGAGTAGTGGCTATTTCTCTTAGCCAGAGTAGTGGCCATTTCTCTTAAAAAACCTGACTCCGACCCCCTCGCCTTCGGATACGGATTTTATGAGGTTGTTGGATATAGATAATAGATAATGTATTATATAGAACTTTCAAGTATTCATATTGAAAATTGAAAGTTTAATTTTCTCCAGCAAAATTTATCCACTGCACGTCATTCAAATAAATCATGAAGCGACTTGAGATTTGAGGCTTGAGTCGTCAGATTTGAGATTTGAGGTTCATCTCCAATTTAAACTTGGTAAATTGAAATGCATCAAATTTTTATACATTTGTATGTGAGTTTTTTGAGCTTATGAATAAACTCTCATTTCAGCTTCTCTCTTATCCTCAATCCTGATGAATGAACTGAATTAAACTCCAAATCTTTTATATTGTAAAGTCTAAGCTCTAAATTTTAGACTGCACAGAAAACACATCTAGAGAAAAAGGCATCATGTCCGTTGTCGGTAGTCTGGAGTCTGGAGTGTGTAGTGCGGAGATCTCTTGTAACTTTGTTTTATGTCTACTTACATTCTACGTTCTACATTGACAATAATTCTTTGGTCTAAAGTCTAAAGTGAAAAAACTCGGAATCAACTAAAGTACGAAACGGAGCAAAAGTGAACAAAAAGGAATTGTTATTGTAGATTGTACACTGTACACACTACACACAATGCAATGATCCTTACAATAGCATAGATGTTTTGTTTTGTTTTGTTGTTGTTTTTCCTAGTCTCCAACCTCTACACTCTACAATCTACACACTCTGTACATTCTACACCAGACATTCTGCATCATCTGTCTTATTTCTTATTTCCTGCGGTTGGGTTGAGTTGAGAGTTGAGGAAATGGAAAGATTTATTTCGGTTTTTTCGCCTATATTTCACATTCCATTCCATTCAAGATTCGAGTGCAGTTCAGTTCAATTCCTTCGTTTTTTCTTTCTCTCGCTTTCTTTCTGCTTCTTGATTTTGAGTGTAGACTGTAACTGTGCTGTGAATTCTGACCTTCCCGTCACATTTTCCTATATTTTACACTGTACACAATTTTTCGCTCTCGCTGTGGAAAATTGCGATGTCAACATAAAACTACACCATCATCATCTCCATCTCCATCTTCATCACCAGGAACCAACAACCAAGAAACAGAAACAGAAATCAAAAACCAGCCTCGTTGAAAACTTCGTACTGAATCTCTTGCTTCCAGTTTCCTTGCTAGTCAAATTCCGAATTTCCAAATTCCAAATTCTCCGAAAGGAAAGAAACAATATTAAAGCTTTGTTACATTTAACCGGAGCTGTTAAAAATGCCACTGTATCCGGAAACCAGCGTCTAGAATCTAGAATCTAGAATCTAGAATCTGGATTTCACCAAACCAAGAACAAATCCAACGCAAGTCGCTTTACATTTTGGCATTGGTAATCCGCATTGTCTTTAACTTTAAGGCCGATTCCAAATTCCAAGTACCAGTGCGTGTACGGTGTACGCATTTGCAAGACAATTGGCTCTGTGGCTATTTCCATTTTCCATCACCCATTATCCATTATATTACACTATATTTTATATTAGATATTACAAGGCGAAAACCAAATCAGAATTCAAATCCTCAATTTCATTCAAAGTGGCCACACATCTACACACTACACACAACGTACAAGTGGAAAAGCACAGGACGAGTAGTTTACTCCTCTCTCTCAATGTTTGTAAATAAAACGGCAGACCGACTCTCTCTCTCTCTCTCTCTCTTACACACACACACTCACAAACACATAATGTCTACATATTGAACAAAGTATTTGAATCTCCGCTTGCGGAGTTTCACTTGACTTGGCTTGAGTTGAGCATCACACAAACTCTCCACTCTCTACTCTTTACGTAGAAAAAACTACACTCATGAAAAAAGGAGGAATTCCACTAACAAAGTCGACAGTCTCAATGTAACCGTAGAAGGGAAAGCTCCCTCATTCACAAGTCACAACTCACAACTCACAGCCTTTCCTTCCTCTCCGAAAAATAACTGGTAACTGGTCTGAACTGGAAATCACACGGAAATAAAGTGTTTCATGTCTTGTGTTTTGTATCTATAATCTATAGTGTCTAGTGCATAAACTATAAACTCTCAATTATACCCGCAAACCGCGAAAAGCCAGGAAAAGTGGGTTATTTTCTAAACGGATTGAGCTGGGTTCTGATCTGTAGTGAAAAGTGTTGTAATTGTTAACGTTTAATTTGACGCCGCTCAATTTATTTCATCGCTATTCTGGGATTTTACAACGAAGAATGATTCCAGTTTTAAAATTTTCGCAGTCCGTAGTTTCACAGTGCTAAAGAAAAATATACAGACCAGTGACATGATAATATAATTTTATGAATTTTTGTGTTTGTTGGTCCTTGGTGATTGGTGCAAAAATGTCGTTTGAACTAAAATGTAAAATGTAAAATGAGCTAAATGTCGAATCGATCGACAGATAAACAAGCTGTGAAAGTTTCGAGTTTCGAGTTGCGAGTTTTTCTATAATTTTGAGGTTTGAGGTGTCAAGTTATTTTGTTGTTGTGAAATATTTAGTGAAAATGTGACAGCTTTGCAAATCAGCTTAATTAACTGATCGAGTATTGAGTATCGAGTATCAAGTTTGATTATAACATGAAAGAAAGCTGAATCCAGAATCCACCTGGATGTTGAAATAATTGTGATTTATCATGTGTTTAAAAGTTAGTTTGTGAAAAGTGAAAAACCTACAATCTACATTTCATCTAATCTCATTTCATTTGTGAGTTTCAGTTGTGTACTGTCAATTGTTCATTGAAAATTGAAATTGAAATTGTGGTGACTTGAACGACACAAAAACAAAAAATACACGATTCTGTTCCTGTTTCTGTTTCTGTCCTACATCTAAAACCTAAAATCTAAAGTGTACAATAAAATTGGCAATACGCAATCTACAATCAATTTATTGTCTTGTACATACCCAATTCCCAATACACAATACAACATACAACATACATTTAATGGTTAATTGGTACAAAGTACAAAGATCTATTTGTGCGATTGAGAATTGAGAATTGAGATTTTCTGTGCTGGAATTGCTCCAGATTTCCTCCAAATCTGGATTTGTAGTCAACACCATCGTCGTCGTTCTATGTGGTTGGAGTTTTAGTGGTAGCTGAAAGCTCAAGTTGTGAATCTAGAATCTAGAATCTAGAATCGTGAATTGACCATTGGCTTTGGCCATTGAACATGAGCCAGCCAATAAACATACTCATATAATTTTACATGCCATTTCTTTGTCTCTCGTTCAATCTGTTTCAGTGTTCAGTGTTCAGTGTTTCTATTTCCATCTGTTTAAATGACTCTGTCTCTGTTTCTGTTTCTCTCTCGTCCAGTCGGCCCATAGACAATAGACAAGAGACAAAGTCGTAGTGGATATTGAAATGTCGATGAAATTTCGTCGAGAGAATGGCCATCAGCTCAATGTCCATCCATCTCCAAATTTGGATCCCTATTTAACCAATTGCTCTCCCTCTGATCTCTGTCATCAATATCAATATCAGTATCAATTGGACAATGTGGACGAGGAGGATGAGGATGAAGATCCCGATGCAGATGGAGATGGAAAAAATCACATGGACAATTTGCATTCTAGTCCAAACCCAAAACTAGCTCAGATTCAGCATCAGACTCAAATCCAAAATACCCGATTAAATCCAAATAATGGAAACGGAAATAGGAGTTCTAATGTCCAGGAAAAATCCAAATCCTCCAGTTCCAGTGGCTCATCGCCATTTCGCTTCGGCTTTGGATTCATGAGAGGGTCCAAGAAGAAGAATCAAAAGAACCAGAGTCAGAAGAAGAGCAAGAAGAGTGACATTGACAATTACAATGACAATGACAACGACCCCACACACATAAATATAAACGGCCATGATATTGAGATAGAGTCAGGTGCTCATCTTCTGGATGATGAGTTTAGTCACGGCCTGCCGAGTGACCTCCCCAGTGACCTCGTGGACATTGAGGGGAACATAATTGGAAATATAAGTCTCCATCTGGGTCAAGAAGAAGGATATGACGACGAGGAGAATGACAATGACAACGACTATGATGAGGAGGATCTTGTTCATCTTCAGCGGTTGAGTTACAGTCAAAATCACGACGGTTGTAATGATCATTGTGAAGGTGATCATGAGCATGAGAATGACATTGATGAACTGGGTAATTCCTATGGTGATCTGGACCGATCTCTTAGTATGAAACACTCCAGTGCCAGTGGAAGTGGAAGTGCCAATGTGAATGGAACAAATAGTACAAGTGGTGGCATCAATATCAATAATAACAACAATAGTAGAAGAAGTAGCCGTGCGAGTCACAGTGGAAGTGGAATTGGAAGTGGGGGAAATATAAGGAAATTGAGTGTGATTAGTAACGGCCGAGTGTTTACACATGGACGAGGATATCACTTGCACAACCACTGTCATCGACATCGTCATGGCATGGGTCGGGACAATAGTACAAGTGCCATGAGTAACGCCTCCACCTCAACCATCACTCAACATTATTATCCAGAGGGTGGCTACGGCTATGTCATCCTCTTCACCGCCGTCCTCGCTCATCTCCTCGTCTGTGGTCTCAATTTGTGTGCTGGACTTTTCGTCACAGCCGTCGTCGAAAAATTCGGCAGTAACGTCAAGGCTCAAGCAGGTTAACACTTTTCCTACTTCTTGTAATTTTTTAAATACATTTTCAATCACACACGCAGTTTTTTCTCCAACATTTTTCACTTTTAGCAAGTATCAAGAATCAAGAATCATTTACAAGTTGTGAATTTTCCTCTGTAAAATTGACCAAATATATTATAATTATTATTTTTCACTCTTGTTCATGTTTCATTTTTTTTGTTATTGTTCGAGTTTTTGGCTTTTGGCTATTGACCCAGGTTTTTACTGCAGTTTAAAACTCTGTAATAATTTTCCTAATAGAATGTTTGCCGTTGAGAATTGAGCGTTGAACATTGAAAACTGACTGAATGTTGAATGTTGAATTTTGAATGTGTCTATCAATTAGAGTGGAAGGAATATTATTTATTACATATTACATTTAGATTTGATATTATGAGGGCTATTTAATTGAGAATGGGAATTAAATTATGCCAAATTACATGTTTCGTCCCAGAACAGAATAACAGTTTGAATTTTGAGTTGTGAGTTTTGAGTTTTGAATGAGGATGATCAAAAGTTGAATGTTAAATTGCAGGTGTGGCTTTCACCATTTTCTACGTATTTTTCTGCTCCATCTTCCATTTTCATTCCACCCCAAAGCATTCTTTCCTTTGCAGTTTGTAGTTTGTAGTACTTAAAGCTAAAGAGAGTCTCTGTATCATCATCATTATCATTATGGTTATTGTTATTATTACTCGCCAATTCCGTACATGAAAAATAATACAATAAATGGTGTAATGTGTGTAATATACATGAGATTTTTGCATAATTACGCCATGACGAATACGAATTACGAATGTAGTTTCTACAAGCCAATCCAATCCAAGCTACAAACTACAAACTACAAGCTGTCAGTCTAGTTTCGATTTTGATGTTAATACTGCATTCTGCACTAAACTCAAAACTCGGATGCATTACAAGTTACAGCATGTAGAAGAGGAATATTATTGAAAATTTACAATTTAAATACATCTCACAGCTCAGATGAGTAAAATGAGATCCATCCATTTCAAATAAATAATATGAATTAAGAAAAATACAGACTGTTTTATGTGTATTAGAACAAGTTCTGATCTGAATTCCAATCAAAAATCAAACATCAAACATTGAACATTTCATGTTACATTGTACAATGAACAGTGAACAAGAGTTTGAGTTGTTTTCGGTATTTTTGTCTGTTGTGTATTAAGTATTCATGACGTGGTGTGGAAAGTGTAAATTTTCAAATAAACTTCAAGTTTGCTTTGTAGTTTTAGCAGAGTTATTACTTTGTAAATATTAGCATCACACATAGCACACAGGCATTCGATATTAGACATTCAACATAGACACAGATATCAGTACTGTTTCATCATTTCATTTCATTTCATTTAGAGATGAGCAGAACAGAACAGAAAGAGAGAGAGATTTAATGAAAGGAAAAGAGAGAGAAAAGAGGAGTAGATATTTGTAGCTAGATAAATAAATTAATGTAGTTGGAGTAGTGAAGATGACACGAGGGAGATTAGAACAAGAGTTATGAGAACAAACGTAACAAGTAACAAGTCCAACGAGCAACGGGCAAAAGTAGTACCTACCAATTACACATTACATCCACCTTCCACCTTCAATGTACATTGTACAATGTACCATGTAAAATGTGTGCCTACAAGAACAAACACAGTACTCAGTTCTCAACGCTCAACGCAAACTCAAACTCTGATAATTAGATGATTTCACCAAAAATACAGTTAAATAATAAGCTCATACAGAGGATGGAGGATGGAGATTGAACATTGCACATTTTGTAGATTGTAGGTGAATGAATGAACAATGAACAAGTGGAGAGTAGAAATAGTGTGTGTGTGTATCAGTTGTACTTTGTACAATGCATGTATTTAGTTGAGACGGGAAGAAAAAACCTGTTTGGAGTTTCGAGTCATAATTGTTGTTATTTATTGGATTTCAAATTTCAATCCCTTCAACTCGATCCTATTCCATTCTATTCTAGATCTGAGATATATCCATCCGCTTTTTATTCCTTTGATCTCCTATTTACGTTTTATTTACAATTTACAACAAAATGCGCAACGTGCATTGTGATGATCAGATCAAATTCATATTATTTAAAATGAACAAAACATGCAAAAATTATTGTGTAATATTGAACGTATTCGTTCTTGGAAAAATTAGTGACTCTCCAGTTTTGTGAGGAAACTATTGTGCACTAAAATTCCGATTGGCGTCCAAATTCCAAATATTTTAAAAATAAGATCAACAAAAAATTTTAATCCGGTTTTAATTTGACGCCGATTGATAAGTTGTGTCTCCTAGAAATGCTCCACAGACGTTAGGTGTAAAATTTCCCTATTTTGGAACCAAAAACATCAGTCAAATATAATCCTCATTTTGAGTTCATCATAAATCATGGTTAATTGAAGCATGAAAAAGTACTTTGTGAAATTGTAAATATTTGAAATTTGAAGGAATTTTCACATTTCCCAGTTCCCAGCATTTTTGAAATTTCAAACAGTTTCATTCTCAGCATACTCATTGCTCATTGCTAATTGCTCTGATTACAAACAAACAAGCAAACTACAAACTTTCCGCTTTCCACCATCTTCAATTCAATCCAATCGTACTTTTTCTCATTTATTTTTTATCGTGTTCCGCGTTCTACTGTATCTGTAAATTGTAATATCCGAAATCTACGACATCCGAAATCTTGGCAGAAATATTTATACTATCGGCCAAAAATACAAGACAAAATATATCGACATAATGTAATTTCCTATCAGATTGAACAATGGCAATTTGCAATTGCAGTCGTATTGTATTGTACGGAGCACGGTGGACGAAGGATGTGAAAGCAATGGGTTGAAATGGCCATTGACCACACAACATTTTCCAGTTTCGTACATTAGTTTTATTTATGTCATTTGCTGTGTACTTATGTACATATGTTTTCTGTGTAGTGCACAATACAAAAAGTACAAACGTACAAGTGTACAAGTGTTCAGTTTTGGAAAAGTTTTACGATGTCGATTTAGATTTTGGATTTGGATTTTGGATTGCCATGTCACGGCTGCTTGCAAGCTGCAACACTTGGTGCTTGCTGCGTTCTGTTCTATTTATTCTATTCTATTCCAGCTCATTCTACATTCTACGTATAAAGTATAAAAGTATAAAGTACATTTAGAAATATGTTTTTGTTTACTTGGAATTTGGAATTTGGAACGTTATGTACAAATGTGAAATATTTTTCTATATTTTTATCCAGAATAAAATAGTTTTTCATTTTATTCTCGATTTTCAATTGTATACTGACTACTGACGATGAGGTTTCAGTTCTGCAGTATGATATTTCTATTTGTATTTGTGTTAGTATTACTGGCTTCAATGCCCTCGAATAACAGATTTTCACAGACCCTAATCCATAGACTCCTCACTTTCTACTCTCTTCAGTCGGCTCGCTGTTGAATTCGGGTCCTTTTTCGTCTTTTGGTTTTCGGTCTTCTCGGTCTTATGTAGGCATTACAGATTACAGTATAGAATATATAGGCACAGCATGGAATATGGAATGTACACTTATGCACAAAGTTCACAGTTGGCTGTTGGCTCTTGCTTGTTGAGATTCAAGAGGACGTGTTTTTATAGCCCTTGCTCTTGCTCATTTCTCTGTACATGTTGAATATTATGTTGTATGTTTTGTACATGTGCATGATGCATCATCTATTTTTCTTTTTATCATTTTATTTTTATTTTTCTACTGAAAAAAAATAACTCTGTTGGATTTCAAATCCGAATTCAAATTGCATCAAGCACCAAAAACCAAAAGAACTGTTGACTGTTAGCTGTTGACGGGCTGCAGTCTGCATTCAGTATTCAGCATTCAGTATATTCAGCGTCAGATTATATTACACGACATTCCTCCTACAAATGCAAATAGAACTGAAAAATATACTCATAAAACGCAGAAGATCCCAGCTCCAAGATCCAAGATCCAACTATAGGAAATAAAAATAATAAAATATAAAGTCATTCATCCGTATCAGATTCCACATCAACAGCAGCAACTAGCATTCTCCAGCATTCTTCAACCTCACTCTATATTTTTTTAGTTCCAGCACAAATTTCATCTTTGGCCCAAATTCCAAATTCCAAATCTGGATGAACATCAACATTTGCCATTTGCCCTTGTGCCTTTCATTCTGTATTGTGCATTGTGTACAACAAGTTCTTTTATATTTTATATTTTATACAGAGCAGAGCAAAAACTCTTTTTATCATTTATACTGGCGAATAAAATGACAATTCCGTCCTTCTGTTATTCCTTATTTGTTATTGTGAGCTATACTAGACACTAGGCACTATATACACTAGCAAATGACTAGATACACATGTACAAAATACACATAAAAATAAAGAATATTATGTAAAATGAATACTGAATAGAAAACTGCAGCAAGTCTCTAGGTTCCAAATTCTAAATTCTATACAGAAAAAATCCGTCCAGTTCCTCATTCATCTTATTTCATCTCCCGAGAGTCTTGAGGTCTCTGTTTAGAGTTCAGGGTCCTCGCTACTGTAGACTGTAGACTGTTGACTGCATAAATTACTCTCAACTTAATTATTTTCCATAAACGGATGATCAAATGCATTTTTGCATTTTCGCACAGAGATAAAAAGAGGAGAAGAGAAAAGAGGAAATAGATGGGCCACTTGCAAAAATTTTGGGTTAGGTCAGCAGTCAACCATTGACCAGTAAAACAATTATTCTAAATGTGAATATGTATACAATTTCTCTGGCTCATGTACAATTTACACTTGTTTTAATTTCTCATAATTTCTCCATCTTCAATGCTCAATGTATGATAAATTGCGTTTATGTAAGGAGTGAAGAGCTTCTTCACTTGATAAATTCAAGATTCAAGATTTAAGTGTTGGGTGCTGAAAAGCTGAGAGTTGTGAATTGTGAACTGTGAACTTTCAATTGTCCGTTGACTGCAGAAACAAACAAAAGGCTAGACAATTCAATACAATACAAAACCAGCAAATGATACAGAACGTAAAATATAGAGTGGAATGGAGAATAGAATAGCCAGTAGCAAATGCGTCAATCAAAATAAATTGAGTCATGTCAGGCAACTCTTTGTTGAAACTATGTTCAAAATCTACAAACTACAATGAACACACTACACACAGTTTGGAGTTTTGAGGGTTCAGCCGAAGGAAATAACTACCATGATACAAAATACAAAACACAAGATGTGAGATGCGAGAAAAGTTACATAAAAAATAAATGGAAAAATCATCATCTGGCAGATAAATCATACTGATACTCAAAGTCGCTCCTTGATTGTTCAGAGTTTAGAGTTGATGATGGGCTCATATCAACATTGAACATTATACAGGCAATTTTGCGTGTCTAAAGTCTACAGTTTACACAACAAATAACAAAAGAAATTTTCATTATCTTGTGGTTTTCAATAGAATCAAGACTCGAGACTCGAGACAAAGTCATTTAATTTGTAACAAAGAGCAAGAAATATTTTGTTGTCTGATCCACAATCCGGATTCAAGAAATGAATCAAGAAAAGACGAGTTTAAAGATTTCATTAAAAATCCACAATCCACAATGTTCAAAAGCTCAAAGTTTGACATGGCACATCTCATGATCATGTTCGTGATGGTGATTATTGGATGTTGGATCGATAACATTTAGGTTGACCAGGTCATTCATTTCATTTTCTTCCAACTTGGACAACAATTCTATTGAGAATTGAGAATAATAGAGCAAATTATTTTTGTAATAAACACTTTTCACTGTTGACTGTTGACTGCTGAGTTTAGATGCTGTATAATTTAAAAAACCCAGAATCGCAAATCAAGAGTCAACGACCAAATACAAATAGTAAATAGTGAATAGTACGTGAAGGAACGCTTATAATTTATGTAAGCGAATTGAGATAATTGAAGGTTGGCTGTTGGACTGAATTGAATTGAATTGGGGATTGACAGTCAAAATTAAATTATGGACTCGAGACTCAAGTTTCAAGTCACAAATGGTCAAATTGGAGCTTTGGGGATCAATTTCATGCTCTATCATTATTTTTCCATTGTACAGTGTCCGTTGTTCGTTCTTAGATCGAAGATCGAGGATTGTGGGTGCAAAATTCTCGATTCTAGAAAAGGGAGAGTGCTGATGACTAAACAGCAGACTAAACAGATACTTGACTTGAAACTTGAAACTTGAACAAAAGACAAGAGACAAGAGCAGCTCCATTTTAAGCTAAAATATAAAATATGAGACTTGAAACTTAAAACTGGACTGGTTAAATTGGGAATTGTGAGTTGTGAATTGGGACTGGGATAACAGCAAAATTGTTGTTGCTGGCTTAAATAAATAAATAAGAAAATTGGTTCGATTTTGGTTCTGATTGGAATTTGATATTGGATTTATTATGAAAGAAATTGCAAACTGCAAACTGGGATCGTCTAAATGTAAATTGTAAATGGTAAAAAATACATAATTTGTATTTTGTAATATGCAGCAGAAACAAGAAATCAGAACCAGATCAAAAATCCGATGAGATGAGAGATCAGAATGTATCTTCAATCTTCAATGTAAATGTGAATTTGTATTATGTATTTTACAAGGAGAGATGGTAAATATGATTATGAAAACATGAACGATAAACGCGAAACATATGTGATGATGATTCTCAACTGTGATTGTGATTGTGATAGGGATGTAATTTGTCCATAAATGATGAAAAACACGCTGAAATCAGGTTCACCTGTCGTAAATTACTCTGCTCACTGTACAATGTACACTGTACACTAGACAAAGAGCAATGTTGATTCTATGCGCAAAAATCTCGAGTCCTTTACAAATGAATTGGAAATTGGAGATTGAAAGCGGTGGGAGCTCTCCACAAAATCTAAGATCTAAAGTTGAAACCCACTCACAAGTCACAAGTTAGTTCATTTTATTGTCCCAGTTCTTGTTTTTTGTCCACTATCCGGTGCGGTGCGATGCGATGCGATGCGGTGCGGTGTCCACTCTTTGCATTTTTACATCCCGGTTTTCAATCTATTCAAACTGATCTAACTGCAAAATACAAATTACGATTCAATATCCACAATGGACGTAGAATGTAGAATGTAACTGTGTGTATTGTGTTTCAGGTATTGAAAAAAATTGATTAGACTCTGATTATTGATTCTACAGCCCAGTTTTTATTTTTTATTGGCCACTGGCCATTATTATTGATTTTGAGTTTGATTACAAATTTTGATACAAATTACAAATAGAAAGATGACTTATTGTTCCATTGTGGTTTGATTTGGTTTAGTCTGGTTTGGTTTGATGTTTGATTGACAGATTCAGCTGTGCATTGTGCGTCTTCAATTTTCATAGCTTCCAGTGTTACTGGCTCTATTCTTTCTGTTACAATACTTGTCAGTCATCATCATCATCATCATCATGGTCATCGCCGTTTTTACTAGAAACAATCAGCAATCAGTTTTAAATGAAGAACAGGATTAGAATTTAGGATCGACATAGAATGAAATGAAAATTAGACTGGAAATTTTGATCATTACATTTCAACTTTGGACGATCCATTCCAATTTCCCAATCCCAATTATTGTAGTAAAATTTGGACATTGGATGTCATCAGTTTATTTTACTTTATTTTATTTGAATTTTGTTGCACAAAATTAAAAATTCAGTGCGAGATGGTTACACATTATAGACTGCTTTTGGAAATCTCTACCTCTCTGTCCCTGTTTAATCATTCAACACTCAAAACATCAGAACGGCGTCAAAATGAACCAAAATTCTTCTGTCCGCCATGTCCGTTTAATGTTAAATTTGAACGCCGTTGGATTTTTTGATTCCGCTTAAGCTACTATGGGAGCAGAGATTTGAGATGCACGTTGTTCCGACACTAATAACTCATACAAATGACACAAAGTTGATGCTTCTGGTGTGAACATTTGTGCTAAAAAATAATAAAATGGAAAAAACTCAAAATTGTTCAACAAATCATGGCTGAAAATACATTGTTGTGCAGCTCATATATTATATTACTCATTACTGATTACTCAGTTTTCCGTTAAAATTTAAAATTTGAACGCCGTTAGATCTTTTGATTCCACTCAAACGGGGCAATACGTGGAGAGATGATCTGTTCCCATTTACTTTACAGTTAATTTTAGAAATGGTTCTAAACCATTCTGTTCAGCTGTAAGATGTCAGATTCTCCCTTAGAGTATATATAAATCTAGAGATGACAAAGGTCTTTGACGGGAAAAAAATTTCTCCGGTTTTTGCACTAAGCTCTAAACTTGTTGAGGTATTTTCATCGTCTTATTTTCCATATCAACGTCAAACTTTATTTTACACGAACGAATTATTTTACAAAACCAATGCTGAAATAAGTACACAAAATGTAAAACAATGATATTCTAAATTCTAAAT
>JAQGBH010000225.1:0-63146 GCA_034698265.1 Sminthurinus aureus
GCAACCGTCACAATAAAAGTTAAAAGCAAAAGCACAATGCAAGTACAATGCATACTGGTATGGTCCTAATATATTATTAGAATTATCATTTATTTATTCATACCAATCATCTCCAACATTATAGACACTTAAACTTTTTGTAAACCCTTGAATATTTTGAGGAGTCACACGTTGAAGAAATTCAACATAATCTTCGGCATGAAATCTACACATATCATGAGCACTCGCTTTGTAAGGACTATAAAGCTGCATTTTCTTATATAAACCATAATTTAGAACCAAACTGTGAGTTACAGCTAATCTGTGAGGTTTCATGGGATGTCCAGGTCCTGTAACAAAAAAGGAAAAAAGTATAATGACAATGTCCATCAAGTTTTAATTTTTAAGAGGTCAATAATTGGGAAAATACAACAAAAAAACAAAGTGTGGGTGTATATGTACAAAATATTTAATCTTTCATTGTTGAGCATAAAATAATAATATAATATACTTTTGCTTACCATAATGAAAATTTCCAACATCAGAATCATAAAAATATGAAACAATTTTATTTGATGTCGATGTCATGTTTATATGTTTTATGTGTGTCTGGTGTCTGGTTTCCTTCACAGACCACAGACACTTGTACGAACTAAAATATAAATTATATTGGATAATGTATATGATATCAACTACTAATTGATATTATATCAACTTTAAAAGTCCAGTAGAACAATTTTGACGAGTACTTTTGAGTTTTAGACAACATTTATTTAAAATAAGAAATAAACACTATATTATGTTATGTAATTTGGGTGTGTTGAAATACTTTAAACTTCAACTCTTATATAAATTGTCCAAAAAACAAAAGGATTCAAGTTTTGAAACAATGATTAAAAGTTAATGTACTTTGGTCTTTTGTGTTGTGGGTTGTGGGTACTGCAAAATTGCAAGAATTTGTAAAAATAAGTACTAAAAATATTAAACCTATAATGTTTTAAAGTAAAAGTTGTTAAATTCACTAATAATTTGTATGTATAAATGTAATTAAACACTTGTAAATGATACTAAATGTACGACTAAATAGTACTTTGAACTCGAGAGTTTTAAATTGACTGCAATTAAAATTTTAATTCTGCAAAATGCTCGTGATTTGTGATTTGACGCTATAGCCCTTGGCGATATTTGTATGTACGATATGCGGTAGAAATGTATATATATGCATTATATTATATTATGGATCTGAAACAAGATGCACATGGATATATGCTGCTATATAGTGTGTAAATAAACGTGTGTGCATTTTTATAGCGATTTAGTGTGTATCAAAAATTCGTTCATCTTTTTTATGTTTGGCTTAAATTTTTGTAACAATATAAATAACAATGTCTATAATGGATGTATATCATCAGAATTCAGAATAGTATAATTATTATAGCAGCAAAAGAGTTGTTTGAATTTATATTTTATGACGAAAAGTATGTACAATAGATTTTATTACTTAATTATTATAACAATAAAAACATAAAAGATCTCTGATCTCTGTTGTACAATGAGCGACGATATCATATAATATTATGTTATACTGACGAGACTAATAGTAATTATTTACAATAATAATTCATTACTTTTATTTTTAATCACTTTCTTGATCTGCTGAAATCGGAATTGGTACAGTATAAGGCGTAGACTCATTTGATGAGGAAGGTCCTGTTTGATAGGAAGCATAATAATTAATAATATAAAGTAGTGAGATGTGTTATTTAATTGCGTTTAATTATACAAATAAAGCATAATTCAATTCAGGTAATACGAGTACAATAAAATAGTATGCATACCTGTTTGACTTAAATGTCGAATCACATCAATCCAGTCATTTCCCCTTATTTTTTCACCTTTATTATCTAAACGATTCCATTCCCTCCTTTTCTGACTTTTAGTTAATTGTTCTTTTCTTTGTTTTGATTTTGGATCTGATGATTGGTTAGAGTCTTGTTGCTGAAATGATTTAAAAATATAACATAAAATTGAAATCTATAAATAAATATAGTTGAACAGAAAAACCAAATTGAACACAGTAAATGGAATTTGAATTCATTTTACCTTTGATGCAGCATCATCGTCGTCATCATCATCATTTATATTTAATGAAAGGAGATTGACTGCCGGTTCTGTTGGGATTGCTGACATAATATCGGGCATAGAATATCTTGCCCATTCAAAAATAGTATAACCCTGTGGATCGCCTACATTTTTTTCTGCTTTTTCTGTAAAATGAAAAGAAACAAAAACACATTTTGGTGATTGATTGTGCTGATTGATGACACTATATTTTTATAGTATCTAAAATTTCAAATGCTACATAATATCTACCTCTTGTAAAGCTACAGAATACACATTAACTGTGCTTACCTGCTAATGCAGTAATCATAATAGCCTTAGCAGAAGAAGAAATATGATTATTATAAAAGGCATTTAAATTAAATGTTGGAACAACTTGAGGATAATCTGGAGGCCATTGCATTTCTAATAAAAATGAAGTCTTTTCACCATCTTCTCCAAACTATATATATACGTGTATGGGAAAAAATCAATAAACAAAATTAAATAACAATATAATTATTTACCAGGTGACAATAATTATTGACAACTGAAAGTCATACATAACAAGCTGATTATATGTATTTCTATACCTTGTACTGAAATGTAGTATCATTTACTTGATTAAAACAACCATCTCCTTCATATATCGATTGAAGAACTTCAATCTCAGTTATCTGATCATCATTAGCCATTACTTTTCCGTCTGTCACTTTGGCACAAGCAATTCAATAAACGAATAATAATATCTAGATATAAATACATATGAAACAAAAACAATTACAGGTTATGCGTGCTATACATTTTACATTGTGACATATGTGAATTAAATACAGATTACAGATTATAATGCATGTATGTTGAACCAAACTAATACCAATGATAATCAAAGGTATTTTCGTATGAGTCAATAATTTATTTTAGGCCAAATAATGATATGATATTGATTAGTCAATAAAATACGGTAAATTTGGCCGGCTTTCAAAGTAGACTACTAAAATACTATCACCAAAAACAATTAAAATACAAACTGTGTATACTATAGTAAACTTACCTAATATAAAAAAAGTTGAATAAATGTACGTTTTTATTCCTGTATTAAGCAGGAGTAGCTTTTAGTTTAAGTATTAAGTACCCATCTTATTTTTCTTTAAATAAAAACTTTAAATACAGATAGATTTGGTCAAACACCGAAAAGTTAATTTTTCATGGAGCTGTCTTTCCCACATTTTTATTATTATTAATATTATTATTATTTCATTCGCTAGGCAGCAATCACATCGTCTCTCATGTACGAGCAGACTTTGCAGTGGACTCATGATGAATAAACTATGTGAGAAAAAAACGTCCATCACTCTAGTTGATTTGCATGATGTACTACTACTTTTAGTTTTTAGACTCTGAACAGACAAATTGCAATAGGAAGACAAACAATTTAATTAAAATGGCCCATGAAATTTCAGGTACATCCAGAGGGGCTTCTACGCAGAAACGAAAACGAGAAGCATCAAAAATCATTATTTTATTGCACACTGAAAAGAGGCAAACGACCGGAAAAAAGTTCCTGACAAACTGTGTTCCAAGTAAACTAAATATCTAGACGATTTTAGACATGGTGTATGGTGTTGTTGTTGTCCAAAAATCACGAACATCATAATGATTCCAAGGTTTTTCGTCTTTAGTTCCATTGTCATTATCATCTGGAATGTAATTTTTCTTAATCATTTGGGGCACTGTCGTACAAGAAGAAGAAATAAGTCAAACAAATGGGATTTGTAATTTTCTACTTTCAAATAAAAAAATATATATATATACATTCACTTTTGACTTGGACACAACATGTTACTAAAATAATCATTACCAATTATTATCAGTCATTAAATAATATATACATATATACACTATTTATGTACACATACATGAACTCACGAGTTGTACCAAAAAATATGGCCATCTTTTTCACTATCCGAACCAAACTGTTAATTGTTATTTTTTTATTATAAACATTGTGGTGTAGAGTCGTCACTCGTCTAAATGCTCCAGCCGATATGAAAGCGTTCCTCATAGACTCGTATCAGCAAATGGGAGACATTGAGTAAGTTGTTTATAATATTTATAAAAGTACATGTGTTTAACATTTTTAACCCTATTTACCACAGTGCATTTAATCATACACAACTTTCTATATCTGTACTATAATGTACTTCAGCTGTGTGACAGTCATTTGGGATGATGATAGTTCAGGAGTGATTGGTAGTGTGTCCTTTTGCTTACCAATGGAGATTCAATGTACTTACAAATACATGATCTATTACAACGGTATTTTGACATGCTTAAAATTCAAAATTTTTTATTTCATTTGGATTTATTTAACTATATATATTTACATAGTAGTAGAGGAGAGAAAAAAATGCATCTACTGAGTTTATTTATAATTTTTTACATCATCCGTTGGTGCATATTATCTTGTACTTTTTTCTGTCCAGGTGGTAACATAAGTTCCAAGTTGGAGAAAGCATTGAAAGGTGATAATGGACACATTTTTATGTCTTTAATACTTATTTTAACAAAAGCCCATAATAAAATAATTTACAGCGTTTAAATTTTGAGGGTGCATTTTATTATTTAAACTTTTAACGTTTACATCCTCTAATTACAATTTTTTTTGAAAGCTGGCTATCGAGAACAATGTGGAGCATACATTATACTTTTAAAAACTCCAAAAGTTATAGTAAATCTTTTACATAAAGGTGATGACTACAGAATGATTAATACACGAGGAAGGTAATTTCTGATTTGTGTTGTTTCTTGTTCTCCACTTTCTGCTTTCACTTTTAGTGTGTATGATGTGTGTATTACGTTGTTATTGGGCCTATTTATTACTTTTGTTTCACAATTCACATTGTTTTGTTGAGAAATTTCTCTTCCCATAATCAAATGACAGTGACAAAAGTTCCATGTCTATTCTTGTCATTGTTTTGTTATCTACATATACACTGATACATTGTATGTTGGTATAAAACATGGTTGTTTAGATTCCTGATTTGGTACAAAATGAAAGACGAGTCATTTGAGAGAGATGAAATTTGGAAGAAAATACCCAATGTGATACTATTCAATTCAACTATGAATACGAGGACATTGTAGGTTCTATCATTTATTTACCATTCCTTATACATTTAACGTTTATTGTATTTTATCAACTCTATATTTTTTCACTTTTATTACTGTTGTTAAATCCTTTGACTGATAATTAATAATCAAATAATAGGCGATGGTCATATACTGTACTGGAGTTAAAATGGCCGGTGTTGCCGGATCTATTAGAAAATGGAAAAAGACCAACATCCATTCATGCCATTGACTTTTGGAGACATGGAAAAGGACTGAAAAATAATGACATCAAATGGTATTATGAGAAAACGACGGATTTGAAAAATATTACTCTGAAAATCCTTGTGGTGGAACATCCTCCAGGAGTCATCAAGTATACCAGTCCGGAAGGACAAGTAAATGCATAGATAAAACCTATTAAGCACATAGTATGTACAATGTACAATCTACACTTAATTTGAAATACTCTTGCACGTACTGATTCTCATGCCACATTTGATTTTGAATATTTTCAGGTTAGCTATGCTGGTGTTGAAGTGAACGTCATAAAGAACCTAAAGAGTATAATGAATTTCAATATTGAGCTCATTGATGCAGATATCGACACCAAATGGGGTGGAAAAATTGGGAACACTACTGAAAATTTCTATGGAGCTGTTGCTCGACTCATCTACGGGGAGACGGATATGGCAATCGGTTCTTTCTTTATATTGAAACATTATTTGGATTATCTAGACATGAGTATTCCTCTGGATGTAGCTTGTACATCTTTTCTAACTCCAACTCCATTGCCACGACCTCGTTATCTCGCGCTTATCCTCCCTTTCAATTATCATCTGTGGATTCTGGTGCTTTCCATCTGTTTCATCTTTGCTCCAGTCGGACTATACGGTTTGACCCATCTGAAGTACCACAAGAAGGAATATCAAGTATTTCGAACTAAAGCTCAAGTTGTCTTCACTTCATTCCGACTCATGTGTCAAGTTGCACTAGATATTTGGCCAAAAGTATGTATGCTGCCGAATATTATTATTTATATTTAAGTACTGCTTTTACTAAATAAATGACTCGTTTTCAATGCTACTCCACATTATCTCATTTGACATTTGAGATTCAAAATTCCCAATAAAAAATGATATGTATGTTTTCAGTTTTGGCCTGTTCGCATTTTCATTGGTTGGTACTGGCTTTTCACGCTTTTGATCACACTGGCATATCGGTAAGAAGTTGTAAGCTTGGGCTAATTTTGTACACGTAGTAATAAACTCGGTATGTATGACAAATCACAAATTATGATTTATAAAATGTCCTTCTTTTATTTGTGTCTCCTTAAAACAATGTGCAATGTACATTATACATGTATAAATAGTGGTGCGATGGTCGCCTTCCTTACTATACCACTATTCGAACAACCGATTGACAATTTACGTGATCTAGCCCGTTCGGGGTTGAGAATTGGAGGTTGGGGTGTGGAACTTCAAAGGCTTTTTACTCAACACGAAGCAGGCTCACAAAGTGAAGTACAAGCTTTACTGTCTAATCGCTATGAAGTCAGTGAAGAAAATATGCAATACACATTACACATATATACAATATATACGTTACACATACAAAATGTACAATGTATACTTACATTGAAACTCAAAACATGTATTGATCTTATCCGGAGAATTTAATGTATTTTGTACTTTTATCTTGTATAATGATGAATTCATGTGTAGCAAATTGAAGATCTGAATGAAGGAATTTCAATGGTAGCAGCTGGTAAATTTGCTCTGTATGAAAATATCCGATACTTGAAATTCATCCGACAGACCAGAAATTTGACAAAGAACGGAGCACCTTCAATGCGTAAGAATTAAGAATCCCTTTCATTTAATAGAATTACATGACACAGCACACATAATATCCATAATTCAAAGGCGACAGTAAACAATTCAATGGTTAATGATTATTGCGATTTGATTTATTGTGAATTGGGATGCATAGGTGTGATGAAACAGTGTATTGTCCCGGTTCACATTGGAATTGCCTATCAGAAAAATTCACCAATAACTCCAATTATAAATCGGTAAGTGTGAGCAAAAGAGAAATGAAAGTATTACCAAAAGAAAGAAGAGAGAAAGTTTGTTACTTGGTATTTGATATCGCACATACATTTATTTACTTATCGAAAAACATTGAACGTTTCGATTTTAACTTTTATAACACTTAAACTTTTTTTATCATTGATCCACAACAATACATAATTTACAACTTATGTAGGATTATAATATAGGGTACACAGAATACAACAGTTATGTACATCATAAATAAGTATATTTTTACAGTAAAATTTGACAGTGGACAACATCATCCACACATATTAAACTTTATAACCGTACGAAATTCGTACTACGAATAACAATCAATATAATTTAGATAATATATGTATGTCACAATATAATTTCACATGCATGCATGTCCTTTTATTCTTTTAACGTGTGGTCAACACTATTTTTCATTACCTAATTAAAAGAATAATAATAATTTTTTGAGAATTTGTAGTGTCAATGTGTGTACTCGATTTTTGTACAATTTTTGACTTTTCGGTTTTGTATACATGAATTATAATTTTTTGTAGTAACAGAGTAAACAGTAATAATTATAATATAACTATTATTTATCAGATTTTATAGTTTTACAGGTCTAAATATAGAGAATAGGGAAAAATATGCAAAGACAGTCATGCTTCAAATATTTTGTGTGCAGTGTGCACTCATCATTTATAAGTAAGACTAGCTTACATTTTTATAATTTTCACATCTACAATATAATTTGCAGCACATATTTTATACCTTTTATATAGTCTTTATAACACTATTATATATTATGTTGAATCACGAATCAGTCTAACCACAATCATGTAATTGGACTAGAATATATATATACACTAATAATATAGTTAACGTTAAATTGATGTGCTATAATATATCTGCACAAAATTTACAGCAAAACAATGAATGAAATGACTAAAAAAGTAGAATATTTCATGTTCTTGAGATGGGAGTATATATAAACATATATATATCATTAATTATTACATAAAGCAATCAATAAAAAATATGTACAATGAGCAAAATAATCAAAATATTTTGGTACTTTTGTGTGATAAATAAATGAAATGGATATAGATACATTCGAAGATTTCGCGAGTCTGGGCTCACGAATAAATGGGGGACAAGATTAGTGCAACTAACTAAGGATCACAATAGGGCTCAATATGAACACAAAGTCAAAGACGATGGAAGAGACCATGGTGATGACGAAGACGATTCGTCATCCTCACAAAGGAAACAAAGAGTTCTCACTCTAGCTGATTTGCAAGTACGTATAATATTTGTTATCATTTTTATAATTTTATATAGGAAAATTATTCACCTAATATAGTATACTTTGAAACATTGACCTATCTTTACTTTAACTATAAACTATGTATCAGTAATCATGGCCAAAATGATCAATGCGGATTCACGCACTAAAAACTTTTATCAAGAAATAAGTATGAATTTTCGTCATTGATGTATCCACTATTATGTACATTTTACATTGTAGAGTGTAGTGTTTATTTTTTACACCATGAGGAAAAATACAGTTTCCCTTTCTCTCTTTGAACTTTCTAGTTATACTGAAAGGAAAATACTATAAAAACGCGTTGTACAGACTTTCTCTTTTTCCCATTGTGAAAGAAATTCTGTGTATTTTCCTCTTTGCATTTCTGTGATAAAAAAATGTATCCACGACAGATATAATATCCATAATATTTGGACCTGGGTATTCATAATCTACATTACACAATAGACCCCCGTGTACTTACTACTTACTGTTAGATTAATTGATTTTCATAATATTAAATATGCAACTATATAATATGTATATTGTGTATTTTTCGAGTATTTTTGAACATTGATTTAAGATTTAAGTACACAAACATTGAATATTGCAAAAATTGTTTTCTTATCCCTTTCGTGTTATTGAAAGAAAATTTTTCAATTGAATGTAACATTAATATTATTTCCTATTTATTTACTACATATATGTATTTAATTTATAGGGATCCATGTACTTGATCTTTTTTGGAGTATTCATCTCAATCTGTACATTCATAGCTGAGCTAATGGTGGTCCACTCTCGAAAAGCTGCTTTGAATGTGAACAAAGAGCTGAAAAAGATTGTGGATCTGACGGTGAGCAAAACAAAAACGGTTATTGATGATCGAAAAGTTTTAATGTATGAAGCCCAATTTCAAAATAAGCTTCGTAAGAGGAACAAAAAGAAAAAGAAATGGATGAAACCACCTCCTTTTCCTTATATTGACTAGCATCAACATTATGAATTAAAAACAATCAAATAAATCATAATAATATACAATAATTAACAATTGATACAAAATGTGAACAATATAATAAGATAAAATAATAACTGATTTTAAATTACTGTCACTGAAAATTCAACATTCAATGAACAACTAAAATAAAATTTCTTATATGAATGCATGTACGATTTAAGATTTAAGTATACGTAACAAAAATAAACAAGAATCAATATAAAAATAACAACAACAACAACAATAATAAAATTATCAGCTTTTTTCAAAATTTAAAATAAATAATAATAATAGTAATAGTGTAATACACACTACTATATACACACTAGTATGTAAAAAATCAAGTTAAATAAAGTTTTAAACTTCTAAGGAATACGTTGGTGAATTTTTCCAGTGAAGAACAACTTTACTGGTGGAAGAGTCTGTTATCTCATTGCAATCATTATCTTTATCATTACCACTCACATTGGAATTGTGATTATCATTATCATTATCGTTATCGTTAGTAGAAGTTACTGGGGTTTCTGAAACACAACTCGAACTTGATTCATCTCCAACGAGATTGCTACTGTTCTCATGCGGTTCAATCTCCGTCTCAAGTATTGAAGGATGAGAATTATTTTCTTTATTTTTATTGTTACAACTTTTTTTTCCAGATTCCTTCCCATTAAGTAAAATCCCTTTACGAATTTTTGAAGAAGAACAATTTTGTTTGTTTGGAGTTGGTCCATCCGCGGTTTCTTTGTCATGACTATTCTTGACCAAATTTGAAAAGGAACTTTCTTTCTGTAAGGGATGATTGTGATGAACATGATGATTATTGGATGATCGAAGATGATTTGATGAATTGGATTTATTTAAATTTGGCATTGGTAGATGAGAAGTTAATGGTTCATTGATGAGAGGCAAACTTGTAATGGACTTATCAGTGGATGAAAGTTGAATATTGAACAAACTATCGCGAGATGGAGTAGAGAGTATACTTTTGGGCATTCCTGGGCCTCCTCCTCCTTTTGGTGAGATCCTTTGCTGTCCTCCTCCTCCCACTCCCACTCCTCCAGCATCAGAGGAGGATGATTGTGCTCCTGAGACTTTTCGGAATTTAATTGAAAACTTTCCCGTTTGCGTTGATAGAGATGCATTTGCCAGTGATGGCATTGTTTGACTCCTACTCACAACCCCAAAACTATCTTTTTGATTTGGTTGGCTGATGAGACCGCAAAGAAGTCGCCCAAAAAATGCACAGAGAGCATTCTTCATCGCCAAACGGAACTCTTTGAGATGATATGCGTATAGAAATGGATTTCTAGAAAATGACACAAATAAAACGTAAAAATAAAGTCATTAGAATTTGGAATGACCTTCACAATTCATAATTCATGTAAAAACACAACAATGTATAGAATATTTTTGACACTTACAATGCAGAATTGGCATGTGATAAAATGATTGTGAAATTCATCAACGCTTCTGGTACAGGGAAAACGACAAAGGCCTATATTTATTTTTCAGAATTAGTCAAATCAGAAAACAATGTCCTCATCTCTTTGAAAAACATTTCAACAACAATTTAAGTAACATACTTGATTAGTGCATGTAAAAACTGACCTGTATACAGTTAATCGTATATAATGGAATCCACGATAAAATAAAAAAGAGTCTAGAATACAAAAATTTTTTTAGACATTTTAAACTCCTTCACTTTTTGGTCCTTAGTTGTATTTCTCAATAAACGTTCTCTGTTACAATGAATATGTAGTTGAGACTTACACAATAATTCCTAGTTTTTTGGCCGCCTTTGCCTCCCTTCTTTTTTCTGATTGAATAATTCTCATCATTTGAGTGGAACCACGAGTGTCAGAATTTAGAGACCCGGAACGGGAGGCCTCACTTTGTCGACGACCTCCTTGAGGAACAAGCGTTCCTTTTTGACGTATCTAAGAAAATTTTCAATTGAGATTCGTAATGAATTTTTATAGAATCAAAAATTTTGTTTTCCGTCTATGATTTGAGATTTGAATTTTGAGATTTGACTGAGATAATTTGACTGACCTTAATTAAAACGACATGATAAATATATCCATAAAAACATGCCATGAGGAGAGCTGGGAAGACGATGGTTGCAAAATACAAAAAAACTAAGTAGCTGTAACCTATAGGAAAAATAAAGACAAAAACCAAAACATTTTTAGCTTTCTACTGACACGAAAAATAGATGCATCCCCAAATTTTGAATGGTTTATGCTTCTTACAAAAATTTTATCCATGTTCTTACTTATAACTTTTGTGAAGTAGCAGAATTCTCCCTGTTGGCTTTCCCATCCTTCACGATTGTACCAACCAAGTAATGGTAGGCCACCGATTAGAGCCCCAATAAACCAACATGATAAAATAATTCCTATAAAAAACAGAAAAAGAATAATATTATGTTATGTTATTTTAATTTTTAAATTTATGCATGATTAAAATCTGATGTAAAAGAATCTTTAAAAAAATTCACAAAAACAGTCCACAAACTCAGATACATGTACAATGTTCAATGTTCAGTGTACATTTTATAAATATATTATACTCCCACGATAACGTCGGACTACATATTTTCTATTTTTTGCAATTCCATTTACATTTTACAATTTACAACACGGCAAATGGAAAATAAAGCATTCTTCTATATTCTTCAGACTTCAGACTGGACTATAATATAAAATGTAAATGAACCTTGCTTGTTTAATCTTGAACCCACATCTCAATTCTCAGTAGAGTTTTTCTGTTGACGAGTCAATTCGAGATTTGAGAGAGAGCTTTACAAGCTACAGTAATTATATTACCATTTACTATTCACCATTAATTTTAATAGGCGTGTCTCATTCTGTTTCCAGTTAAAAAAAATTACGTTTTTGTTTCGTTTTTTTTGTAATATGGAATGAAATCAATTGACTTTGACATTCAACATTTTGTGTATTTTTTTCATTATGATATGTTTGGCGTTAGATATAAATGCTAAATGCTAGACACTTTAAAAAAAAATAGACAGATCGGGCATCGGTAAATCTACAATCTACAGTAGGCAGGCAGATTCAAGTGTTTTTTCAGTACTGATTCAGTGCAAATTCATCATTGACATTGACTTTCAAAGTCCAAAAAGAAAACCAATGTTCACGTTTCAAGTTCACCAAGTTTTTCGTGTAGCAGAAGCAAAAAACAGACTATTAATGCACGGTGTATAAAGTATAATATTATTTAATATTGTAGTATTCCACAGTGTTATTGCGAATCGTCAATCGTCACATATGAGGATTTGCGTGGGATCGTAAATCGTAAGCATCATGACTCTCAAATCGCTCGTCGACCATCTTTTGTAGCTTGTACTTACTTTGTACTTTGTACATAATATCCTGTATATTTATACACAATTTGCTTGTCATCCCATCCATTCAAATTAAGGATTGAATAAACCAAAACTCTATTACGTATTGTGCATTGTGTATTGTGCACTGTTCAATGTTTATATTATGATGCGTTATGCCCATTTTTTCAAGTTTTTGTTTGTCACATACTCCTACTCTTCCACCCTTACACGTTAACTTAAAATTATTACATTATTAACGTAAAGAAGGAAAATTAAAGATGGCTGGATTATGAAACATGAAAGTTGTCATTACTTTTAGAATTTTACAAAAATAAGTTTCATAGCTTGTTGTTCATTATGCATTTGAAATTTGAAACTACAAACTACAAGTACCAAAATAACTTTCAGATTCGTCTGTACAGTGCGGTAGCACAGAGTACAAATAGCGAGAAGACCCTTGACCCTTGACAGCGTTTTGCATGTGGTGAAAGAGGACGACACTTCGATCACCGTAAAATTCACACAATGTTTTTACACTTTTACTTGTTTTGTTTTGTTTTTGGTAAATCGAGTTATTATTTTTAGCATTTGAATGGTTTACCTTTGATTAGCAATTCAAAGTGGCTGGACATTTTAAAAGGTAATTTAACCTCTTTGCTTCCATATTTTTTGGAAATTGGATGAAAAAACAGGAATCGGGGATTTTTCTATTACGGTTTTTTAGTTCCAAACGAAATTATTACTGGTAACATTTTTTTTGTTAGCTGAAAGGTAAGGGTTTATTCTTGTTCAAAATTCTATACTGTTTTAATAATAAATAATAAATGGTCTATATTCTAAACCCTAAACCGGATCAGCATATTCAAATATTTTTACAAATTAAAATAAAATTGAATGTCAATTGAACAATAAATCAGATGAATAATTATCTCCATATTTGTACAAAGTCAAACGTCAATATATCTGATTCTACAATCTACAATCTGTAGAAGCTGATCTGAGGAGGAAGGAAAAATGAAAAAGAGTCTGGCATTGTCTTCTGAAGTGTGTGTATATAGTATTTGTTGTTTGTATACAACTTGACGTCAAAAAATTACAGCTTGTTTCATCGACGGATGTATCCTTCTGTTATACATGTTTCACGACATAATACACAATATTAAACATAATGTTGAAAACCCCTTTGGTAATTTCGGCTGAGGGTCAAGCATCAAATGACATTATGCATAATAAATGACATGACATGACATTTAACATTTACAATTTACACATGCGTGGGCAGTGGGAAGTATCAACTATCAAATATCAACAGTCAACGATCATGTACAATAAAGATTTGTAAATTATGTCATTATTTGGCAAGAATCGGAATCATGGCGGAAATGCTGAGGATAAAAGTACCAAATAAAGAGTACATGATGATAATCGTTGTGAAACTTGCACATAGTCCATAAGCTTTCAAGTTGTAAATTCATTCACAAACCAATCACGATTCCAAAATTTAAAATATTATGATGTAGTAAACAGTAATGTAAGTGTTATAATATTTTATACGTATATTCCTTCTTCCTCTATCCTCTAGACATAAATTAAATGATGACAATACTCATAATATTTATTGTCATTCTCCTTTCTCCTTTTTTTCTTTATATAGACTGCATTCAGCATTCAAGTTCAAGTTGGTAACATTATCGAGTGGAAATCTCCTCTTGTCTGTTGTTTGTTAACAAATACAAAATACACGTTTAATTTCATATGCTTGTGTAAATTGTAAATTGTGTGGGCTATAAGAGGCTGTAGGTCAATATCAAATATGAAATACGAATTACGAATCACAGATACAAACAAATGACAAATATTAAATGAATTTTCTTATTCTGATTTCTCTCTGTTGATATTGACCTGACCAAAAATATGTTGACTCTTTTGTCGATTGGCAATAATTTTTGTAATTCGTAGTGCTATAAAAGAATTATTATTATACAACTTCTCGGTAGACACACTACACATAGCGTTACCATTTATAGACAATTTGGCATGAAACGGAAAACAAAATACAAAGCAAAACAAAAATATAAAACAATAAGGAAAAAAACTTGAGAGTCATTGGTCACTGGTCGAGGTGATGCAATAACTTGGACAAAATACAGATATAAGCAATGTTCGATTTATAACATGTGTTATTGTTTATGACACTAACCGATTTTGTGTGGACTTGTTCACTGAACTTTTTTCTCCGCAGTTACCAAACAGAATATTTTCCTACTGTAAATATACGTTGTAGATTGTGGATGGTGCATACGTTTTTAGCCTTTCTATTTTCACATCCTTCCTCACATAATTAACATGAAAAGGATCTTTTTATATGACAAAATCTGTGTGCAAAAAAAATTCTCCAAGGTCATTTATCATCAATGGATAAATGATATTATCCTCCATCGTCTATCGATTCATCTTACAGGTTCAGCCCTGGAGACTAGTGACTGGAGACTGAATACTGGATACTCATCTTTATGTTATATTTGAGGGAGTGAATATCTATAATCTATATGTATACAGTATACAGTATACATACAGGCATGCACATTGTGGTAACTGGTAAATTACAGACACATGTTCCAGAAAACCTCCAAAACACAAACTTTTCCTACAGCTTTTACGTTCTACTTTTAGACTTTTATGTCATCTCATTATCCAAAATCCAACAGTTGTGATCAGTTATACTGCTATTAAATGAAAATAACATTTTCTCCGCAGTTACAACTTAAAATGTAATGCTAACGAGAAGAATCAAAATGTCCAAACTCCAAACTCCAAACACCAAACTCCTAACGCTATCACTTATCACACATCCCTAGCTTAATCTTTATAGTCAGAGTCGCCTTACTATCAATTTCAAATTCCAAATTCCAAATAAAGCACGAAAACATTTTGGACGACGTAAAACATCAAATATCAAATGTAAAAGTAAAAGTGTTATGTAATAAGTTACACAATGTAACATTCCAAAAAACTGTGTTACTGTTGAAAAATTAAGCGATTGAGCATCGTGCATCACATCATAAGTTTAAAGCAGCAAGTACAACGAGTTTTACTTGATGAGATTCTTTATCTGGAGGCAATTGTTGTTGTTGTTGTTGTCAAACTCCAAAAATTGGTTGGTCCAAAAACTACAAACTACAAACTGCAAACAAGCAAACTATCCATGTTTGTGCAATGTACATTGTACATGTCCATACAAATAGATACACGTGCAACTTAATTCATGGCTACGTCTTTGTACTTTGTAGACGTCTTCTTATGATTAACAAGTAAATATTTTCAATGTCGACTCCAATATCTGTATTTTGGCAATCGTTATAGATGATAGAGTTTTGATTCAAAAAAAGTTAAGCATGATATTATCAAAACTCAAAACTCAAAACCAACTAGAGTTTTTCACATATAAAATTTTAATCTTGAATCTAGAGAATGCCAAAAAATGCAAGAATTTGTTCAAAACGGGTACAACTTGCAACACAATACTATGCAGTGTAGCAATTAATATTGTATCTGTGTTCTTTGTTTTGACAAAAGACAAAACACAAAACCAGGAATTTGCATCTATTATTCCATTTACGTCGTTGCTCAGTGCTCAATGCTCAGTGCTCCGCCTAACAATCCATTTACCACTGGCAACTGGCACTACTACTGTTTTTCGTACATCGTACAAGTATGCACACTTACAGCAAATCCCGATATCCGATATTCGAAGGAGAAGAGAAAATGTGACACCCATTACTTTTTACAGCACATTCCTGAGAAAGTGTTCAGAAAACGCAGACATTTTGTAATTTGTAATAAACAAAGTCGTCTAATATCTAATATATGTGTGCCATACCAAACATAAAAGTTGTACATTGTATAATACATAATACATATTACATATTATGCATAATATATAATGCATAATATACATAATGTCAAATGTATAGGAAATACAGATAGGAAAGCTTTAGAAAGTACCCATTTGTCGCTTTTCCGTTTTCCGTTTCCTCATTTCTCATTCCACTCCAATTTCCGTACTCTCTAGTCTGAGACAGGGAAACTGATCGTGAGTAAAAGACACGCACTCTCATGTTTATGTCACTTTACTACTATTGTTTCACTCACTTTCTCAGCTCTCATTCAGTATCCAGTATCCAGTAGTCTGTCGTCAAATTGCGAGGGAAAGTAAAAAGTAAAAAACGACAATGACAACGACAAGGAAGAAAGTACAACGACATTTCACATTTCACATTTCCAATCTTTGTCTTTATTCTTCATGTAAACAAGTAATTTTTTTGGGTGTGCGTAAGTACATTGTACAATTGCAATCGTAGACACTAGACACTAGACACAGGATCATTTTTTTACATTAGGAAAATCGTGACTTTTCCTTTTTTTCATGCTCATGATTTCCGAGAGAGACGAAATTCAAAGTACGATATTATACACAACGTACATGAAATTTCCAGTCTACCGTCTGCAGCCTACTGTCTAATGCCGATTCCTAGTTACTGAGAAAAAACATGACACACTACCATCAAACGTCAACCATTACTTTACGATACGAATACAAACGATTGACGATAGCAAATAAGAAATAACATGACAATTAAGAAATGTACGAGGAAATACGTAATTCTACAGTCAAACGTCACACACCACGTAATTTATTTTCATTCCTTATGATTTTTTTATGTTTGTAGTCTGTAGTCTGTAATGTTCGTAACAAACATAGTGTTTCATTGACCCGTGTCAAATTCCAAATGTCAAATGTCCATAGTCAGTAGTCAGTGGACGACGATAGAGTTGCAAAACTTGGTACTCACTTGTGACTTGTGACTTGTGACTTGTGACTTGTCAGTTTTATGTATTAAGTATTAAGTATTGAGTGGACATTGGACATGCAAAATGCAAATACGAGGAATAATAATAATTGTTGTTGTAAAAATGGCAAACGAGCGGAACTCGACTCTTTTCTTTCATGTTGAAATGACGGGATCTTACTCTTTTTTGTAATCCAAATATATATGGAAAATGTGTACAATGTAGGACATTTGTAAATGTTACGTTGTATTTTGTATCTTTTGTGTTTTGTGTTTTGTGTCACATAATATTTTGTTAGAAAAGGAAGCATTTCCCGAGTCTTCATTTTTATCTAGTTTATAGTTTCTGTAGAGTATTTAGCAAACATGGATGCGTGCAAAACACATATGTAAAATGTACAAACGAGTAGAATCTAGAATCTAGAGCGTAGAATGTAGAATGAAATGGGAGAAATGAAGATACACCGCGAAAAAAAGAAAGAAGAAGGAAAAAGTGGGGAAGAATCGACAGCAAACACACACATGTGTACTAATATAAAATATAAACTGATAAACTGATACACCCAACAAATGTACATAAATGTGCAGACACAAGACACAATAGACAATACTATTTCCAACCGAACCAAACGGATAGACAAGAGACAAGCAGACCAACGAAAAGTTCAATTTCCTCCAATTTATTACGACGATACGAATCAGGATCATGATGATGGTGACTACACATTACAATTTACAATATGAAGATAGGAGAACAATGTCATCGACCTTTTGACTTTTACAGTCATACATTCTCCGATTAAATGTCTCCTAATTTTTCCGTCTGTTTTCTGTTTTCTCTCTTGTCTCGACTTCCCGTTCATTTTGTGTTCTTTCTCCTGTTGCATTTGAATTTCATCGTCTGTTCATGTTCAATGTTCAAAGCTCAAAGCTCAACATTCAAGATATTTATATTGTGCATTTAAAATTGTAGTAAATTCCTATTTTTCATAAAGGGTATTCATGTGTAATGTGTAGAAATTACAAATGAAAAGAGGCCGGAATTCGGCCGACTCGGAGAGTATCAAAATGGCGTGAAAATATATGATTAAGTAGCCACTACCGAGGACCTGTCTCCTCAGAACTAAACATTGCAGATACAATTCTTTTTAATTCTTTTAATTATACTTTTTTGTAAGATCCAAAACGGCTCGAGGCTCAAATTTGGAATTGTTACTTTTTCTGATCAGCCAAAACTTGTAAACTTGTTTAGTTACACGTAAACGCGTGACTTGTTACTTTTGACCTACTTTGACCTTTGTACCAGAATATACAGCCAGCAGCCAGTAACCAGCCATCCGGTGTACAGTGTACATGTAGGGTATAATTTGAACGCCAAGTTTATATAGTGTCGTTGGTACATATTACATATGGTACAAAAATATCAACTATCAACACAGTTTCATTTTTATTACACCAACTACTTTGTTTGCTCCTGGGATTCTGAATTCGGGTTGGAATAGTTTTACCCTTTCGGTTCAACATTCAACATCTAGTATTTAGTATTTAGTATTTATTCAGTGCACTGAAATGTATATGTACAAATGATAGGGAAAGATGTATCTATATTTTGATGTTTATCTCGGTATCTCGGTATCTCGACATTTCGGTATTTCGATATTTCGATATCTCGATGCTTGATGCTTGGTGAGCTGAGCTGTCATGTCATGTCATGAGTAATGTCACGCAAGAAAAAAATTCGCTGAAAGGCGTAATTGCTTTTTTCCACACATAAAAATACCCAAGAGAGACAGTCAAAACACAAAATGAATGATACCCAGAATGTTGTATATTGTAGTAGTAGAAATAATAATGATGATGGTGGTTATTAGGTCTGTCATAGTTCATTGTACAAAAGTCAAAGAGAAAGAGAGAGAGAGATGACTGCAGTTTTTAAATGGGTATCTCTATAGATAGTAAATTACTATTGTGTATTGTGTCGTATTGTATTGTATTGTGATATGCTTTCTATTTTGTATTTTGTATACCTAGTGAAAAAATGGGAAGCAGTGGGGAGTGAATGCGATAACAGAGATGAGTAGAAAAAAATTCCTATCTCTATGTGTTACGTATCTATAATCTATATTATGTATTTTGTTGGGTTGTATTCATGTAGGAAGGAGAAAGATTAGCATGATGAGGGAAGAAAGGAGAAAGTGAGAGGTCCCATTTCCCATTTCATCCGCTACAGCTTCTACTACTGTTGAAATGCCGACTTTCAGTTACTTGTTTGTTGTTCGTTGTTAGTTATTAGACTCGACGGAATTTCATTACGTGGATGTGGATCGTATTGATTGAAGTTGGATATTTGATATTTTACACCAGACCAAACTAGTAACTAGAGACGGTTTTAATACTCCCAATGCCTAATGCAAAGGCTAACTAACTAACTCAACCAGACCAGAGGAAACGACAGGAGCTGGTTCATTTCTCCCCCTGACTTTTCCCTGCCTTTTTTGCTCTCTCCCTACTCTCATTACCCATGTAGAAACTAGAAAATACAAACTGCCAACACTATTTCGTGTCGTGTTCTACAAAATTTGTTTATGTTTCACATCCATGTTATTTTACATCTTGCATAATCTACACATTCTTATATTGGTGGCAAAAGTTACAAGTTACAAGTCACAACTCATTTCATTCCAAACTCCAAAACTCCAAACCCCAAAATCCAAAATGTACAATCAATATAAAATATCTAAAAAGACATAAATTTCCCGCTGTGCTACAAGCTCTCAGGACTCAGCTCTTGGGGAAAAGCAAAGGAGAAAGTATCCACTTTCCTTCAAGTTTCAAATGTAACCGAATACCAGAGGAAATGTCACTAATAATTTTTCTACAAATACGTGTGTAAATTGTAAATGCAAAAAAATCATAAAGGCAAGAAAAAAAATTACAGGGCAAATTTACCTTTCTCCGTCTTTTCTCGTTTGATTCAAATGAGGAATCAGGGTGTAGGAAAAAATGAAAAGGGAACGGAAATTTGCTGACTCTTTGGTTTTTGGTTTTCTTTTGTTTGGTGTTTGTTTATTATAAATTATAATTTACGATAAACGATATGGAATTTCTTATTTCTTGGGTTATATATTATATGGATAAATTTCCCTGGTTTAGAGTTTGCAATTCAAAATTCATACGGTGGCGTAGATATTAGATATTTGACATAATAATATTATGTAACAATGTAACACCTAAAAGGTATATAATTCGCATCAATTAATTTTAATTAACATTCTAATTATCATCCCGTGTACATTAATGTCACATGCCAACGGGTAGAAAATAGAAAGTAGAAAGTAGAAAAGTCTAGAATATAGAATCTAGAATCTAGAATTACAGTAGAGCTGCAACTTTGATGCATATTTGGTTTCATATACGAGATATTATAATATTTATGATTGATGAACATGAGCTTATCTGTGAGATCACATTAGCGAGCTATATTAAAAAGAGTGGAGCTGGTTACTGGTAGAATTTTTATGCACATACAACATACATGTATATTTATAATAATATATGTATGGAATATGGAGATTATCAAACGTGCAAGTAATAATACAAGTCAGTATTCGGTATTCTGTATTATACAACTCTATCTATAATCTATACTAAATATTTGAACCTAGAACTAAACTAATCCTGATAACTTGATGCTTCATTAACATGAGCAATGTAGCGTGACCAAGTTTGACAAAATTTGTACGTTTTTTCTCCATATTTCTTTGTATTATTGAAGCAACTATTGTATAATATTGTGTATTGTATAGATTATGGATAAAAGATAAATGTACAAAATATAAAATGTATTATAGTGTGCAAAGAGTATATAGTTTTAACTTTGGTATCGATCTCCTACCTACATGAACGGGATACGGTAGATTCTAGATTCTAGATTCTACACAGAAGACAGTAGACAGTAGACAGAGAGGCGTTCTCTTTGCAATTTGAGTATTAGGTATTAGGTATTTCGTATTCCGAATTCAACCCTCTCTACTGTCTGTGCATAAACAAAGGTGGAGAGTGAAGAGAGATAATAAACTACAGACAAAGCCCTGTCTATCCAAGTATCAAATATACACTGAACATTGAAAATGACACACACACCAAACTCCAAACTCCAAAGTCCACGCTCATTTCATTATATTATAGAATATAGAACAGAGGAAGAAAAATTAGTATTGACTCTCTAGGTGACACTTTCTCCTATTTATTCCAAACTTCATTCTCTTTCTCATCCTTAGACACATTCTCTATTCCCAACTTTTCGTTTTGTTCAGCCACTCGTACCGTGCACAATGTCCAATGCACAATGTACAGAGTACAGTGTGTGAAAGTGATAGAACATTTACAAATTTCCTGCCTTTTCCCATTTTCTCTGGATTTTCTCCCTTAGTAAATTGATTGTTCCAACTCGGGACAAACTAACCAACTTTTTCAATGTCAGCTACAAGCTACAACCTACAAAATCATGTAGAAAATAGAATGGGGTGACGAGTGTAGATGTTGGATAGTTCATAGTTCATGTTATGAAAGGATATTTTTTACAGATAACATTTTTGCAATCATATCCACTGCACAGTGTACATATCGATATGTACAATGTACAAAGTACGAAGGAAATAAATATACATTGTAGATAATGTTTGAAAAATGTAGAATTTTTTCAAGGACAAAGTGTTTTGTCTATGACAAAAAGTGGTTGCATTCACATCAACATAAAGGTAATAATGGCAATATTTCACATTTTGATGTAAGTAAAGTGTATTAAATATTAAATAATAGGGATAATGATCTCTTGCGTCTTGACTCTTGAATATGCTTTCAACTTTCAATCACCAACTTAACATGTATGAAAAAGGTCTCTGATTTCCGATTTCCGATTTCCGATGTTTTGGAATCAGAAGGCTTTTGCTCTTTTGCTCTTTTGTACTATTGCATTAGGATTTCCAATCAATCATCTGTGTAATCAAACTTTACAAACGACAAAGGACAAAGAGCGATAAAGAGTAAAGAGCATAGGACAAAAGAAGGGAAGGGATGACAAGTCAGTATAATAATATAATATAAAGTCAAAAGTGAAAAGCCAAAAGCTAAAGGTCAATGAAGAATGACGATAGTAAACTTTTTCTACTATAAACTAGAAAAGCATCGGTAATCGGTATATTTCCACCGGATCATAATTCACAATGGATAAAGCATATAGTTCATAGTTTCCGTCCAGTCCTTTTCGTTAGTAAAGAGTATAGTAAACCATACATTTTTAAGGATGCAAATGGAAAAGGGTAGAAAAATACATCAAGTAGTTGATCAAATCATAAATGTACATTGTACATACAAGTATATGTACAATGTATGTACAATGTACTATGTATTATAAATTGTACATACTTGAAGTATGAAGTACGCAGTGTGAAATGTGACGTATGACAGATATGAGCTGGATAAAAAATACCAAGACTAAGACGAAGGCGCAGAAAAAAGGTCACAAAGTTCTAATTATGGATTACTTAACAACAAACAAACAAGAAGGTCCATTTACACATGAACAAAAGGAAGAGATTATTGATGAGGGTCCAAATCGCCAAAGACTTTTACTTTTGATGGTGATGATGATGACTTTCACTCTCCAATATTAATACTCCAATACTCCAATATTCCAAGCCTTTTCATTTTTCATATAAAAGAAATGATATCACATCGCATCACATATCGTCTTTCCATCCTTCACTTTTTCCTTTCCAGAAAAAAGAAAACTGCGATTACTATTAATGGCAATACCTAATATAGTCAACCATTGCGCAATGAACGTGAAACCAGGAATCCAATTCAGTCAAAACAAGGTTTATATCATTCCAATTCACGAGACTTTAACTTTGGTTTGCCCCTTGATAATAGCTACTACAAACTACAAACTACTCACACACTTGGCACAGTTTCTCTGCCGCCTCTTGTGTATTTCGTAGTGCGGTAAATGTTTTTCCGAAACAAGACACTATATGTACTATATATGTATGAAGAATGAAGAGTGAAGATAAATGTACAATGTACAAGCTACAAACGCATATGTCCGTCGCTCATCGAGTACGTTGGTAAAGCGTAAACGGTAAGCGGTGAAACAGTCGGTCCGAAACGGATGTGAGAAAACTTTTTGTTGATTGCCTTTCTCCTTTCTTTTCTCTTGCGGATATTTTGTTGTCACCGGTGTCTGTGTGGTTGTGTTGGTATCGATATCAATGTCGATGTAGTTGCCTATACTCTATACTCTATACTGAACTGAATTACATGTCTAGTTGTCTTTGTCTACGGTCTATCGTGTATCATGTATCATGTATCGTGTCATTTCGATTTCAAGGTCTGAGGAATCATTGCCTGCTGATTCTCTAATGCCTTTTATTTTCTGCCATGCTTATCCCTGCATTCAACATTCAACAATCCATCTACATTTGTGGAGTAGAGCGCTAAGCTTAGCTAAGGACGTTGTGGTGTGTACACTAGACACTAGACACTAGACACTAGACGTTAGATTTTCTCAGCGCTTTCTCCTTGGTAGAGAAATCACTTATCAAATATCAAAATCTACAGCCACATGTCTCACGTCCTGTGCCTCATACCTCAAAATTCGAAACTAGAAACTCGAAAGGCTTATATACCAAATAAGTGAAAGTACAAAGGCAAAAATAGAATAAACACAGGGTAACGACAGATAGAATGTTAATGGAAGGAAACGGACGGGATGAGAATAAAAGAGACAATATATATAAAATGTACATCGTACATATGTGTTGAATATTGAACCGTTGAATGGACATTGGACATGTCTGTGTATAGTGTATACATCATGAAGAATGAAGAAGAATGTTTCTTCCTCTTTTTGTTTCCCTCTTCCTTCCCTTCCTTTCTCTATCACTTTATAACACTCATTCATTCATTCAATTCAATTCAATTCAATCTGATCGTGGCATTCAGCTGCCGCATGCTTTATTGTGTGGTGTGTATTGGACAAAAAGACGGAAACTATTCAAACTCCCTTCCCATAAAAAAGAAAGTTGCCACTGGTACTGGTCTCTTTTCTCTATATGTAGTTCTATGTATTTTACAATCCTTGAGCATTGAGCATTGAACATTAAAGTGAAAAATTCCAATGAAAATCCTCAGCAATAACAGAGGCTCACAGTAGAAAATTGAATTTTCTTTCTAGATTCTTGATTCTAGAAAAAGCTTATTCAAGTTTCGAGTTGATGTATCAAAATAAGTATCGAGTATGAAAATAAAAACCTATATAAACTATGATACCGAATACCAGTACAGTACACAACAAAAATCCACCCAAAAATAAAATAATGATAAAAAATACATAAAAATTCCCATAAATTGTCAATTTTTCTCCCCCTTTAAAAAGAGTTAATGAAGCACGAGTCATTTCATCCACTTTGACATTAATATTGATATCGATAGCGATATTTTATATTTTGACCCAGTTCATGTTTTGCGTTTTGTATTTCGTTTAAAAGATATGAAATATGGTATAAAAACTTGAAATTTGGCGGACTTTAATTTATTTGAGATTCTAATCCTAAATCCGGAAGACACTTTACAGAAAAATAGGGAAAATTGGTTGTTGACCGTCGATCATGATACATATGTCATAAAAAGAATTAGAAACTAGAAAGGGTCTCCTCGTGAAAATGATGAAACAAATTAAAGAGAAATGAGGAACGGGAAGTAAATATAAAATAAAGTAGGTCATAATAAATTGGTTCCTGTAGGATCTAAAATCTAAAATTATAACTGGAAACTGGACACTCGAGACATCATCCGTATTATTTCACATTATTAGCATAGGCGTAAAATCTAATAAAATTACCAACTATTCGGAAGAACAGATATGAGAAATGAGAGAGGTGAGACATTTTGGACTGGACACTGGAGTTTGGAGTTTGGAGTCTGGTGTGTAATAAAAATGTAAATGTAGATATTACGGAATGAACACATTTTCACATATTATACAGACACGTCTCCCTGTAGAAAGTAGAAACGTAATTACTTGACACATGCTTCCCTGTAATGTAATATGTAAAATGCAATGCCTAATGCTTAATGCATAAAATAGGTGCAGAAGACGATTCTCCTGTCACAGTTTTACACATTGGCATTAGTATTAGCATTACCGTAAGTTGGGAGCTGGAAAGGAACTGTGAATATGTTTAAATGTAACTGTGGCTTTGGGATTCGTATCTGATGTCTAAGCAGTTCATAAATCATGGTGAAAGTTTCACATGTCACTTGTCGAGTGAGTTGAGCGTTGAGTGTCGAGTGTCGAGTGTTGGTGTCGACTCATGTGAAGTAGATTTTCATCGACGTTATAATATTATGCTACACATCTGCACGTTACACTCAACGTGTGTCTAAAGTATAAAGTCTATCTTATATCCAGTCTCAAGTCTCAAATCTCAAGTTTCCAGCTTCTAAATTTCTCCAGAGAAATTAAAATGCAGGAAAAGTTTTTAAACTTTCCGTGACTTTTAAGTGACTAAAAAGGTCTCACATTTCTCCTTACTGGAACTGAAAACCGAGTTGGGAATGTATGTCGCTCAACACTCAACACCCAACACCCAACCAGCAGCTAACAAACAAGTTTTCTCTCTTTCTCTTGGTTTACCCCAAATGACAAATGCACATAAAATGTACAATGTACAACGTGTTTCATATCAACTTGAGATTCAGATTCATGCAAATGTCCAGTGAATAATGTACTAATACAACAACTTGAGAACTTGAGTGATTTTCAATCGCTTGTTCTAAACATCCATAATCCATACTCAATAATCCATAATACTTACGATTCTGAGTTTGTGAACTTTGTATGAATTCTAGCTTTTAGTTTCCAGATTTTAAATCTAGATTCTAGATGGTAAAAGGCAAAAGACAAAGGACAAAAGGAAACTTGTTACTTACCCACAGCCGTCGTTGTCGTCATGTTTCTGTAATAAACACAGAAATAGAAACAAATCAATCACATATTATGTAAATCACCACAATGTCAAATGCCAATGACTAAAAACTTGATTCTCATTCACAACCCCAATTATTTTAGTGCTCCATTTCTGGAATCTAGAATCTAGAATCTGTTTGGAGTGTGGACAAAAAACAGTGTATATAATATGTTTCATACCTGTAATATGCAAAGGGATTGGTCGTTGCCCAGTACCTAAAGGAAAAAAGGAAAAACTTGATCATCGACAATAGCCAATACATTGATTGAAATACTGATAGAATAAGCAAAATAAAATATAAAATGTATCTTCTTTAGTCTGTAGTCTATATTCTATATTCTACATTCTATAGACAAAGTAAAGAAGGAACGTGACTTACCGGTCAATGGAGACAGCGACGAGGCAAAGAATGGAAATGGTACAGAGGATCATGAGGATGGAGAGAGAGAAGAGACATCCATATAAATTTCGTGGTAAACCAACTGACGCTAAAACAGCCAGTGGGATTCCCAAGAGCCCGACGAGAAAATCAGCGACAGCTAGTCCTACAATATAGTAATTTCGGTAGCGACGAAGACTTCGATTCGTGCAGAAAACATAGACGACGAGGAGGTTGCCCGTGATTGCAAGGAAAGCCACCACAGCCTCACTCGCTACATAGGGCAAACTGGGTGTTTGAATCTAGGAAAAAAGAGGAGAAAAAAAGAGAAAATAGAAAATACATTTAATTAAAATAAATTGCAACTGTCGACATTTCATTTCATTTCATTTCAAACATCAAGGAAAACACAAAACACAAATACAAACAAAATACAAGTCTGTACGCTCTAAACTATATCTACTATCTAAACGCCACGATCCTGCCGCAATAAATAGGTCAGTCATCTCGATTCTCGATTCTCGATCTCAATCATCTCTATGTATAAGTATTCATATGAATGTATTATATATTATTTATAGATGTAGCGTGTGGTGTGTTTTGCGTAGGTGTATTAAGAACGGGCGTCCCTTCTTGTTCTTTTGACGTCCTTGTCCTTCATTTTTACTAGGAAATTATATTAAATATTTCTATGTTATTTTTTGCCTCTTTTTGATTCCCAGATGAGAGATGCAATGAATTTTATGAATTGGAGATACTCTCAAATCTCAAAATGCAAATTTAATTTTCAATGTACGGTTTAAGTTGAAAAATATCTATGATGCACCTATTATGACTTACACTGTAATATGTAAGTGCTAAGTTTTTCTATGTCAAATCAAGTGCTATTCAACTTTTTATTCAAGTTTTCAGCAGAGGGAAACGTGACGTTTCATGTATTGAGTATTGGCAGCTCGTTTCTCAATTGAATTTTTCTTGGACAAAAATAATATTTATTCAAGAGGCAGAGTTTTCTGTGAACTGCGAATAACTTTTATCCTATCGGATAGTAGATCGTATGAATGGAAATTTTATGTAGAACTTTCAAGTTTCAAGTTTCAAGGGTTTGTTGTTTATTTGCATTTCAAATATTTTTTTTTACCATTTCCACAGCACGTAAAAGTGCACATGCAAAACATTCGCATTGTGTTCTGCGTTCAACAATTTAAGCTTTACGTAATATGCTGTTGTGGGTTGTGTGTGAGCAAAACCTGGTAAAAAATTAGCCTTTTCCGAGAAGTCTAAGAACTTTCTAACCTAGATTTTTTTGTAATGGATTTAAAGTGTAAAGTACAACTTTTTGCGTGTAATGTGTAAAGCAGCCAACTAGTTCTAGTCCCATTTTTCTCGGAATCCGTATCCCGTAATACGGAATTCACCACGAATCACGAATCATGAATCATACAAAGACCGGAAGTAATTCCTTAAATTGATGACTGAAAGGAGAAGTAAATTCCGTTAGAAGTGAAAAACGTATAAATTCACATGAATTCATGCAAATAGTTTAGAAAAAGAGAACTGTAAAACTACAAAGTACAAACTAAAAACATGAAAGAACCACATGGTGCACGGTGCAGTGAAGAAGTTTTGCCCTTTTTCTCCACTTTCCACCCACGCAATATTGTTACACACCGTCAAAACAAACTACAAACAACAAATAACAAACACACACCGCATGTCTGCTCTTTGATAAATACGAAATACCTACGAAAGGAGATGAAATTCAACAAAATAAACACCTGCATGTCCAATGTCTAATACTGAATACACAACACAGCGTATCAGTATAAAATATAGTCTGGGATTTTGATTCAAAAACCACAGTCAATAATTGTGCTGATATCTGGTGGTTCGTAGGAATAAAAATTCGTTTGTATTTTTACGACCACGTGCATCAAATATCAAATACGCTCACGGATACAAATTGTTTCAGTCTACAAGTTATAATTTATACTGCTATGTAATGCAAAAAATCCAGTGTATATAAACATAACATATTATAATAAACAATATAAAATAAAAATTAATACGCAAAAAGACTGCCATTTGTAACCATAAAAATACCTTGTTCCTTTTACGTTCTACGACATACAAATCATGTACATTTCCAAGTTCTTTAAATTTGTAGACGACTTGTGTTTCCATTTTCCATCTCTTTCTTCACTCTCCACTGTTCAGTGTTCATGGTGAAAAATGATGGATTTTAATCATGTTTTATAAATAGGAAAATTAATTCTACAGTCTACAGTCTTTGTTTAATTAGTCAATCCATGTTAAAAATGGTAAGTAAACAGAAAAAAATGTGAGACAAAATGTGTGTGAAAAATGATCTGAACTACTTAATTTGAAACTTTGTGCATCAACACGCTCGCTGGATTAATTATTATTACTTTACTACAAACTACAAAGAACAAAGAACAGACCATGGAGAAAATGGAGCGCATTATAAATAGAAATATTTCATATTTCATACGCTTATGGAAATTATTAAGAGTCTGTCTTGATTCTTCGTCTCAAAAGATATCTAGGCTAGATGTGTAATGTGTACACTGTAGAGTGTAGAATGTACAGTGTACAGTGTAGAGTGTACAAAGTACAATCTCATCATGTATTATAAATATTCAGCTTAAAAACACTATAAAATATCACAGGGACTATCAATAAAAAGTGCTCACTCGTCTAATTATTCCCTGTCATGTCATTATATATGAATATTACCGATTACTGATATGCATAATTATTTATAAAATGCAGACGTTTTCAAATTTTATACACTGTATTACTCATGTTTTTAATCCCATTTGTTTTTTTATATCAATAATCCACAATCCATAATCCATGTCATGTAAATATCTGATATCTGGATGGAGACGGGTGGTAAAAATAAAAATGCGTGGTGTAGGCATTATTTTCTATTTATAAGAAAATCCTACGACTCGTCACAATTTTACAATTTACAATTTGTACACCATTTTTTCACAAACAGCACAAACAAAAAGTCAATAACCAAATAATGACTGTCTTGATTCTCAATTCCTGATTCCTCATCGTCGCGTAATTAATGAATAGTTAAAAACTATTGCAAGCTAAGACGAATCAAAGTGTCCAAGTGATTTTAAAAGTCTGCCTGTTTTCACTACTTCTAGATTCTAGATTCTAGATAATGCATGCGTCTCCAATTTTCACTGTAAACTGTAATATTTGCTACTGCTTTCCCGTCCACTCGAAACTCGAAGCACGAAACTGGAAAGATGTAATAGAATGAGAAGGCTACGGGCAAGAACGTAGTAGTTCTTTTGTGTATTATAAAACGCGTTAGGCGTTAATGTCGTTGTTGCCGTTGTGTAATATTCTGAATTCGGAATTTCGAATACATTTTAGACGGTAGGAATCTCATTTGATAGTAGACTGTAGAAGAACGAAATGAATAATATAATATGGAGCATAAAACTATAACCTCCAGAATCCAGAATCTCGAATACAGATAGTTCTGTCAGTGTCAGCCAGGACGAGGAAAATGATCTTTGGTGATGCCCATCAATGCTCAATGCTCAATATAGTGCTCCACATTCACCATTCCACAAACCAAACTCAAGATATTATCGCACTAGGAGCTTTCTAGTTTCCAGTTTTGAGTGTTACAGTCAGAAATAAGTGTCGATGAAGAGGATCCGAATCTTCCAGATAATGGTAATGATAATGATACGCCTCCAAACTATTCATATTACTCCCTGTCTCGAGTCTCGAGTCTAGAGACTCGAGACATCACACGTTTCCCAACTTACAAGATACCCGATGAAGAACGTTCGTCTATTAGACGTCATATTTCGTCAGCCTAACGTCTACAACGTCAGCAGGACGTCTGAAGACGTCTACTAGACGAACGTTCTTCATTGGGTAGAAGGCGTATAAAATATATTAGGCATTATTACTTATTACAGTCGTTGATAAAATACAAAGATCCGTAATACTGAAAACTATGCATCTACAATCTCCATGCTCCATTCTACAAGGGCAATCAGACCTTTGTAATTCATACTAGAGGATTCTCTCTACACTATGCATGTGGCATGTGGCTGATGTAGAAAGTAGAAAGTCAAAAGTAGAAAACATTTAGAATTTAGAATGTCGAGCTGAAATTTCCCTGCAGTACAAATTATTGTCCTCTGTCTTATGTCACACACAGTACACACTACACAGGGTGTCTTAATACTCGAAATTACCAGCTGAATTGGTGACATAAATTATAGATTGGTTTTAAAACACACCCACGAAAATTCCTAACTAACAACAGATTTTACGCTATTAGTATGCATATCATATTATTTTACACTACTGTACTGTAATCCAGAATCCAGAGTGCAGCCAAAAAACATGAGGTGTCAATTGCCAATGGAAGTATTTATTAGTAGGAAATTTTCAAATTTCTGACCATCATGAATCAGATTGTAAAAGTTTTGCTTGATTCTTGATGCTTGATGAGCTGTCAAAGTTTTAGTCTACTGTCGACTGTCGACTCACCATAACCATGTAAAATAGAATTAAAACCAGAATGGAGAACAGAACGAGAGCGGACGATAACAATTAGCAACTCTCTTTAGTTCTTAGTTATTACTTATTACATATTACGTCATTTACCATCTTCTCCGTTATGAAAGTTTGCATTATGATATAAAAGATTGTCGATTGTTCTAGATTCTAGTTTCTAGACACTGGACACTAGTTTCCTATTAAGTGTTGAAAGGAATTAAGGAGTTGGAATTCATTTTGATGACTAGGCCTTGCTGATTTTGGCTATTAATGGATGTCTTGCTAAGTACAGAAATATCACTAATTTTTAGCTATCAACCCTATCGGTTATGAGCCTCATTCCAGCTGTGTTTATGATTAATTATAGAAAACGGGATCGCAGGCTTATTTGTGGCAACCAGCGGTGAATTTTATGACTAAAATTCCAATGAACTTCCATTTCATTGAAGTTGGAGTTGGAGTTTGGAGTTCAATGGAATACTTATACTTATACAGTACACAATACACATGCACCGTAGCCTTGCATAGCTTATTAAGTATTCTGTAATACCGTGTTACAGATTACAAACTCATGGTAAATATAAACACATTTTTCTTATTATCATTCTGTATTCTATAGTCTACAGTCTGACTTCTGTCTTCTGTCTCAAGCCTCAACGTTCAAAACACTTGAAAATATTTTTGTGGATGGTAGCGTCAACCTAAAACTGAAAGAGGATTAGAATCTGGAATCCATAATATTTTTTCTTTTCTTGATAAAGCATGATTTTCTCAAATGCAGAATTATATATAATTCTAGATTCTAGATTCTAGATTCTAGGTTCTAGGGAGTGAGCAGCACGACATCGGCACTGGCTCTGGCTCTGGCAGTAGTGATGGATGATTTGGACATACACAATACACAAAATATACTCTATACTCTATACTCGCTTTACTACTGAGTAAATAAATAACAATAATAAATAATAATAATAGTAATAGTAGCTGTTTTGGTAGTTTTCTTATCATCACAGTCACAAGTCACAACTAGTTATAAACACAGGATGTCATTGATAAAACGACAACGATATTCTGTAGTGTGTTTTGTATACGATTTTATGGAAGCTGACACATCAAGCATCAACTTCATTTGTTATTCTCCTCCCACACACACACACCAAACACAACACAACACAACAAGCATACAAGACACAAGACAGTACATTGACTATACAAATGTCCTCTTACATTCCTTTTTCTCATTCTCAGGAAATTAATTAATTTGGCAAGCTAAAGACTGAAGAGGCTTCACATTTTTCCTTCTCCTGTGGCAACTATTTCCACTTCCTTCCATCTTCCGTCCTCCATCCTATTAACTACTAGAATCTACACTCTAGACTCTAGGCTATGTAATATGTAATACGTAACGTCCCCTGATAAAAAATTGCCTTTTTTATAAAATATTACGTATGAAAAGACTCACTTCTCGTACATACATGTTCCTATTCATTATTCATTACTTTATGGGAAAAATAATTGAGTAAAGTACAAATCTAGCTTTTTAAATGTCATTAGTCATTGTTCATAACGTTCTTACATCTTCCATATACAGTCTATTCAACATTCAGCATTCAACATTCAATTTAGTTGTATTTTATGTATATTCCAGTTTATGACATTGCCAAAAACAAAAAAACAAATGGCATTCATATCATCACATTCCTTATTTCTCATTCTTCATTCCTCATGGAGTCAGTTACGCAATACGTAATATGTAATATGTAATATGATGATTTGGAAAATGGTGGTGATGACTGACGAATGGAAAATGGAATAGGAGAATGGAGAGTGAAGAATGAACGAATTTTATTAGGGGAATCAAAGCCAGAAGCCAGTGAATAATGATAATGACGACAGAAATAATGAGAACGAGTCTCCGAGTTTGTCAAAATCCTACAAAAGTTAATTTTATGAAGGTTTTTAGAGCAAGATATTATGTACACTGTATATTTGATACTATAGTACAAAAGACGGAAGGGAATCAGGGAATTCATGGAAACACGCCGTTTTTCAATGTCAGTCAACTATCCAACATCCAACATCCAACAATTCAAAACAAACCAAACCAAACCAAACACCAAAATGGACTGGAGACCGGAGACTTGAGACTTCCTTTCCTTCAAATTTTTTCATTATACCCAATTAAATTCCATCATTTCTTTCATTCTCTCGAATCACTCCCCTTCTCTTTTCATGTATTCTGTACTCTGTATTCCGTGTGTGCATTGTAAACTGTACACTGTGTACTGTGGCATGTGGTGATAACTTGGCCATTATTGTCAAAAAGTTGCATTTTGTTAACAGGCTTTGTGTATTTCATTTTCTGAAATGATTTTATATTCAAGCATCTTAGACATTAGACATTAGACCTTACGCATCACACTCAACATTCAACATACAAAATGTACAATGCACAATGTACATTTATATCTTGAGAAAGAGAAGAAAGAGAAAGAATTTTCTCAGGGAAAGCGGTCCTGATGCACTTGTAGTTTTTCTTCAGCATCTGGTCTCTGGTCCACATTTTTTACATGCCATCGCAGTTAAAAGATGTGGGACATGAGACCATTTGTATTTTCGCATCCTCGAGGTTTTTAATACCGACAGATATATTACTTATTTACTACATTGTACGTGCACTAGTAGAATGAAGAATTGAGTTCCCCAGAACCCAGACAGATTCCATTTAAATAATCTACAGAATCTAGTTATGATTTAATGAGCCCATAAAAATACGCAAAATATTTGTAAAATAGTGTCAAGTGTGATGCATGTGTAATGTATAATGCGTATGATATGATATGATATGATGTATGACGCCTGGACGGTAAACCCTAAACTAATTCTAAATTTGTTCAGCTCTCATCCTTGAAACCACAAACTACCAAGGAACTAGTAAACTGTTTTCGGGGTTTGTTACATTCCGCTTTGCTTTTACTCTCATGACTATTGCCTACTTCCTACTGCATACATATGTACTGCTTGAATGCAGCTACTCTATTCTTTTAGAATGCCATGGGATAAAAACATGAGCAACTTTTAACACGAGTTGCTAAAAACCTTGACAGTTGATAGTTAATAGTTGATAGAGTCTTTATAAATAATTGGTTCGATGATGGCTTCATGTTCGATGGGGACCAAAACTTTTTTCATTTCTCACATTTTGATTTCTTTAGCACGCAACTGCGTATGCATACTATGCATACAATATGTATTTGCATAGACAAGAACTGCAACACAAGGAACAACCTACAACAATTTTACCACCAATTTACTGACCAAAATATCCCGTGTAGATATCTAAAACAAACAACGTACAGTACACACGTGCATGTCTAATGTCTAATATTATGGCCAGTGTCCAAGGATCTAACTACAAACTAAACAAGATTATGCCGTGTGCCGTGTGGCATGTGTCATATTTGAATGTTTCTGATATGAAAATAATATCTGTATTATTAATTATTAGTATTCTTTTCTTTGTAAGTAGATTATTTGAATAACTGTGATTCCAAATTCCAAAAATGCAATACACACGAAACAAGGTAAAAAGAGATGGAGAGAAAGTTTTCTTACTTCTTTAGGGGTTGTAGCTGTGGTGGACAACAGATCATCTGTCACATTGCTGCTTGATGTGAAGGATGAAGTACTGAGAGAAGAAACTGTTACTGTTGTGGAACTGCTCATTTTATTATTATTTTTTACTTTAAATCAAAACTGAAAAACCTTTGAATTTAATCCGATGAAATCCGATTTTCCTTCTTGAGCTGCTGTGGAGAGTTGAGAGTTGAGACGACTGTAAAATTTTCTGGTTTTGAGTTTTGAGGTAGTCTTGAATCTTGGATTTTGACTGAGTCACTGTAAGAAAGTGGCAAGACTTTCCCGCCTATTTGACTTTATTTTTTACTTGAGTTTTGAATTTAACACAGTCACAGTTTTTGTCGTTCACATTTCGGATAGTGGCCATTTTTATTTATTAAAATATTCTTGTACTTATCACAATCGTTACTCAGTACTCAGTCCAGCTTTAAAAAGAATCACAAAGTTTAAAAAAATTATTTAGAAACGCGGTCACTTAAAAATAGGAATGACACCAAAAACAAGAAATTCAAAGCTCTAAACATGCTAAATTAATTTTAAAAAGCTAATTATTAGTGCTCCAACTTTTAAATAGTAATCATAAAAATTAAAACTGCTACTGTTGCTTAAAATTTTGAATAAAGTATAAAAATTATTGGGTATTATTATTTGATGGTCTAACTATATTAAATATTAAAGGAGGCGTATTTTTGTATATTTTTTGTACATTTATTTGACGTTTCATATACAAACTGTACACAAATAAGTAGTTCAAAATTCATAATAATTTATAATAAAAATATCGTGCTTGCACAAATAACCACATCTACAATCTACAACAGAGTACATAGTACATTGTATGCATTACATTATCATTGTACATTGAACACGAGTCTCTCACCTGAGAACATAATAATAATGTTGATGGTAATTAGTGCAGTGTGACTCGACATTGGACATTCGACATGAAATGACGTGCCAAGCACCAGTCTGTATTTTGTAGTTTGTAGCACTAAAAAGGGATGATGTTGATGTTGTTTGAGTTGTGTATTGAGTTGTGGTGTGTTCTGTCGTGTGATGAGTTGGGTTTTAAAAATTTGTTCATTAGTGTTTCAACTCAAATATTAACTAATGTGGGAGGTGACTTTCACGCTCAACAAATAAAAGGAACAACACTAAAAGAGTCTGACCAACTACCTAAATACATGCATACACGCTACACACAAATAATAAACGTAATATTCGATGTACAAGTATATAAAATGAATTATGATGGTCAGATATATATTAATAAATAGTAAAACTACTTTTGTAATAATAGTAATGAAAGTCAAAGGATAAAAGTCATTAGGGCAGGAGAGTGAAAGAAAGAAAACAGGAAAAGTACTGTGGATGGTGGAACGTGGAGTAATGGAGAACAATGAACTAGTGAGCGTAGAATGTAGAGTGTAGAGAGAAAAAATTTGTCTAATCGTTGTTCTATTACTCAATACTCAATACACACGAGAAAAATTCAAACACAGAACAATGAAAATTCAGTCTGGTGCCACAATATATACACGCTCTTGACTCTTGACTCTTGACTGATTCTCGACTCCTTCAACTTTAATAATCCAAATTATGGACTATGGATTATACGATGCGTATGCTGTATTTTGCATTATTTGGGTAAGCGAGAGCACAAAAAATCCAAATAAATATGTGCAACACTTTTTACTGTATCAACCAGTTTTGATGTTGCAAAAAACTATTTTGACTTTCGAGTTTCGAGTACATTTATACCGTCTTGCATTGTTGATTGTCAATTGTGGTAAACGTTCACAAGTGGAATCCATTTTTCTGAATGTCACATTTCACATTTTACAATTTAACAAGTTTCACAGGTACTTTAGTTTTTGGACTCCAAAAATATTTCCTTTTTCCTGCACTTTCAAAGTGATATTGGAGTGTTTTTTTCCGTATTCCGTATTACAAATTGTAGTACATATTTTTTTTGTAGTGTCAGCACTTTTCACAGTTTATCACAATCGATTGCAATCAATAATAAATAATAAATAATGATATTAGAGAAACACAGTTTTTGTCAAAAGTGAGTCAAAGTCCACACAAACTGTGAAGAATTTGAGTTGTATCAATTTAATTTGTTTCTTGATTCTGTAGTAGCCTTCTCCATTTCATCCCAAATTCCAAGTTAATAAACAAAGAAATCCCTGTGGACTCTAGAATCTGAAATAAAATTTTAAAAGAGCACATTACATATTACACAACGCACAATGACAATAATTACATTCTTTATCATTACTCTAGTTTCTGTGTGCCATGTCCTTAAACTTTAATCTGGAAGTGTCTTAGTTTTCAAATGCTGGCTAATTAAGTAAAATTTACATACTATCTAATCGACCCCAAAAACCAAGTGAATTTTATAGCTTTTCATGTGGCTACTTATCTTAATATTCTGTTTCATAGCATTTTAGATCGCACATCAGAGGTCAGAGATCAATAATAAATGTACATACACGTGGTTGGAGTTTTCACTTTTCATCCGTTTTATCATCAGAGCCAATTTCCAGAAATATTTCCCAAGATATCAAAATATCTATTTTTTATTTTTTATTCCTTTGGTTTCAATTTTCCATTTTTAGGAACATTTGGATTTCGGATTCTATAAAAATCATCACAATGTTTAAAGTTTAGAAAGGGATATTATCCAAAATCCAAAACTTGATAAATTGAAAATTTTATGCCTATTCCGTATTCCGTCATTTATAACGATAAGTGATAAGTGTAATAACAGGTATAGGTAATAATATCACAAAAAAAATGAAAGTCACTCCAGGAAATGCATTTGATAACAAAATCCTCTCTCCTTTCACCTTTTATTAGGATTTTGAAAAGCAGTTTCTCAGAATTCTCTCAAATCTCAAATATTCGACGTCGACATCGACATGGAATTCTAATACGAATTTGCACACGAAGAATATTAGAATATTATGCATGTCCATTAAGGGGAGACAGAAGAAGAAGCGGACAGGGAAGTAATGATGGTGATGATGATATGACAACTCCTTACTCCTTTTCTTCACAAAGAAAAATATGTTCTTTCATCCATAGTGAAGCCCACACACACTCGAGACCCACAGCTCGAAGCTCGAAACGCGATCCATTTTGATACATACTGGAGAAAAAGGTGTCAAGATATTTCTTTATCCTCTTCTGTCCTCTGCCTACCTAGATATTACCTATATATTTTGTATTAATATAATAATATTATTATTATTTTGAATGGAATGGCTATAATTTACAATGAATGTGCATGGATAATGTATATTACTCCTTGATTTATTTCATCGTTCCTCAATTTTTTTCTACCTATTCGTTTTTTTTCAACACCAAATAAATCCAAGCCAAAAGGGGATGACGATAATATAGATAATGGATAATGGATAACACATTTTACATTCTTCAATCTCAACTCTCAACTAGCACGCTGTCTTCTGTCTACTGTATTATTCTTCTACACGTCCTATATTCTATATTCTATATCCTTTACTCTATCTTCTGCCTGTAGTGTGTGGTGGGTTCTGATGAAAATAGAAGGAAATCCTCTAATCCTATTGTGTATTATGTATTAGTAAACAGTCCTGCATTTTGTACATATTTTGTATGGATTACTAGTATACTATACTAGTGCCTAGTATGTTATGGATTCATCAATTTTCCTTTCATTTGCCTAGTGAATTGTGAATACTGAACATATGGCATTCAAAATAAAAATACTGCTATAGTATAACAATGTAAAGTGTGTAAACTGCATTTTATATTTTGTAGATAGATATTACCAATTACGCTACACGATACATGATACCTATAGCTATCATCACAAAAATTAATAAAGTAGTAATAACAATTGACAAGAGGAATAGTATTAGTAATAATGGTAAATAGTAAATGGTAAAAGACCTCGCAGACAACAGACGACAGTCAAGAGGCATAGGTTGAACTAACTTTTTTTCACAAAACAAACGACGCTGTCTGTGATCTGTGTATATTGTATATTATGTTGAATGTTGTACGTTGTACATTGTACTAAAAAGGACTTGTTGATCACAACTAACTATGTGTATGAATAAGAGATGAGCGATCTTGAAATCATGTATGTAATTGAGAAGGACGTCTAAACAATATTATTCAACTCGCACTTGAACTTCACCACTAATTTAAACACTTGATACTTGATATATTTTACTATGTGTACGCAGTATACGCAGGAAATACAATGTACAATGCAATACTGACTATTAACTATTGTATTGACTACTGATTACTGATACAAACACCAAACACGAGATCAAAACGATCATCCAAAATGAGACGATCAGTTAGCAACTGTTCCCACACATAGAAAAATAATGATCATCATAACAATTAACAAAACTATATTTTACTACTAGCTACTACTAGGTATCATACTTTCTAGACTTTTATTATGTATAATATGTAAAAAGTAAAAAAGGCAAACCTTTTCCAAATGCAAATTAGAGGATCCTTTTTAGTCCAGAAGAGGCACACAAAAAACACAAAATATTATTATATTATATTTTGGGTGGTTTTCACGAGTATCCAGTTTTTTTAATAGTTTATACAGTAATTTGAGGGTCACACACTTTAAATTTTTATTACTTGATGTATCATGTATCATGTGTATTTTATGTTTGTCTGTTGTCGCTTGTCGTTACTTGTTACTGTATTTCATTATTTTTTTTATTACGTCTAGTACTCTAGTAGTTGTTTTGGTTTTTGGTGCGGGTGGTGTGTAGCGGCAGTAATAGCGATGTAAACTCAACAAAAAAGTAAACTGCTTTTTAAAAGATGGTCACTGTATGAACTTGAGAATTGAGAAGGAAAAGATTATAATTTTTGTTGTGTTATTCAGATCCAAATTTAGGATACAAAAGACTCAAAGATTCAAAGATTCAATGCCAGTTTGTATTTTGTGTTTTTGCAATACTAGCAGGAGAAAAAAAGGAAATTGAACAGAACTGGAACAAGTACAAGTACAAGTATTGGTATTGTGTATTGTGCTAAGTCCTAAAGGACTTGAATGATAATTTGGAGGTTCGTATGTTTTCTATCCAAATCCGCTCTGGTTAACAGTTGAGATTGACAAGTTGACACGATACCACAGAACGGACGAGGACTTGACTCACAATTCACAATCCACAACTCACTGCTCCTACTCCCTGCCGATCGCACCACAAGTAGCTAACTAACACAGCTATTCGGGTAGAAAACAGCCCACGACACACAACCTTCTAAAAGTTCCAAGCCTCCAAACTCTATAATATACTATGCTCTAAACTTGTCCAACGCGGAGAAAACAGAAACAGAAAGCTCTTGAGCTGAACTCCCTGTACAAAATACAAATCCTTCGGTGCAGTGCAGTTGCAAGTTTTTACGTCAATGTCTTATTCCGTATTACGTATTCCGTATTTTGTAATAGTTAATCCTGCTGCTGATACGGCACTGACTCTAGACTCTAGTGAGTATACTGATTACGTCCTGGCTTTGCACTTTTCACTGTTTCATTTCACTGCAGACTATACTCAAAACTCAATACTGCTGAGTTGCTTGTTAGTGTCGACGTTCTATATTCTGCATATGTTGAATGTAGTTTGGACTTTGGCTAGATAAAAATATAAAGGCGCCGTCTATCTTTTTCCAGTGTTTTATGGAGCCGCAACGGTATAAAAGTGAAATCCAAAAATGAAACAACGAAGACGAAAGACGAAAGATGAGAGAAATAAAAATAGGATGGGAAATGGGAAATGGAATAATAGAAAACAGAATGGCTGGATTCTAGATTCTAGATTTTTTATTCTAGTTTCTAACTGCAGGCAAAAGTATACTATTTCGAAAAAGTACAAATTGTTCTAACTTTGACTTTGGATGTTCTGGATGGACGAGAAAGCGAGAGGAGACTTTCGTACGAACTACCAACTAAGCACAAAAGTAGCACTGGTAGTCGCATGCATGTAAATATTATATTTGTGTACCGGTGTTCGTGTGCATTTGTACATGGAAAATATAGAAAGAACGCATGACCAGGAGCAATGTGGTACAAATAACAAATAAATATAGGAGAAAAATGTACACACTATACAATAATATTACATAAACACGTACTCGATACTAGATAAATAGCATATCCAATATCCAATATCCAGAATACTAAAGTCTACAGTCTACACAGTATATGTATGATGGAGCAAAAACATGAAACATCATGATAGTTATGATCATCACATCATCATCGTACAGTTTTGTCCATACTTTACAATTATAATGTCACATGCTCATAAGCAGAGAACAGAGAGTAGACAAGAATGACAAAACGGGCTATCAGTACAAACTGTAAGCTATAAACACTACACATAAAACACAAGGAACGACAAGAAAATGCTCAGTCAGCTTGGTTTACGAATTTACGATTATGCATCATGTATATTGTATGTAGTGAGGAATAGTGCATAAGTATATATATGTATGTGTCTCCGAGAGGAAAATTGAGAATGGAGAAGCAACAGTTTAACAACTTGCAACTCGCAACTAGTAGTACTTATAGAAAGAAAAATGTGATAATGCGATACTCTCGTGTCAGCCATGGCGATAATAGTTGTGTCTTATTTTACTCCAGCATTTAACATTAAGTGTGATTGGTTAAAAAGTATAAACAATTTTCTCAAGGATCTTCCATCTCCTATCATTAATACCTACTCTTTGCTCTTTGCACTTTTGTCCTATGTACAATGTACAGCTTTCAATAGACCTAAACGCTTATCTGTGTGCTGCTTTGAATTGTGTATGCTATATGCTATATGCTATACTTACTACTTACACGATACATGAGAATTATTGAGAACTGGAAATTAAACTACATACAGATCAGTATCCATATTCTATAATGTCAGATGTCATGTGCTGAATGCTCAGAATTGTAATATGAGTAATATTACTTCATACTTAATGCTGTGAATTATGATCCTAAAAACTATGGAACTCGGTAAAAAAAATATTATTACTTGTGGTGTCGATGAGCAGTCCATACACGATAAAGAAAGCTATACATATGCGAGGATTGGAGGATGTGAGTAAAACTATGAAAGACTTTGAGTACTTACAAAAACAGTTACGTTGTTAGTTGTTAGTTGTTATATGGAATCAAATTGCTTAGGATTTTGTTTATTGGTTTATTTATTTATTCCACGAAATTGTAAGACCATCAGAATCCATAATGGAAAACTGACCGATACCACTAAAAAATTTACTGGGAAGGTTAATATCTAAGTAATACGGAGTGTTCTTGTGTTTCAGCAGGAACCTTTTGATTTGATGATAAATTAGTTCATTGATCTACATCTGATTATTACAGGAGGATAACTCAAGATTTTAGATGAGTAAATTCCGCTATTATTACATCCAACAATGTACAAAATCTCATCTTTATCCTCCGTTCCATATTATGTGTGTACACATGAACTTTAATCTGTGACCAATAGACCCTATATTCTTTACTTCAGACCAGGTAATAAGGCATTTTTATTTACACAGGTGAAGCGTGTGTACTTCTCAATTAATCTTATATGGCGTAACGTAATATGTAACATTCAACGGTTTGAGCAAAAATGGTCGGTGAAAATGCAATAAAAACCAAAGAACTCTACACAAAAAACGTCTTTTCTCTTCTGAGTTTTTGGTGAGGTTATCAAGTAGCCTTTGTTTTTGTAGGTATCCAAACTCGGATAAAAAAGCAAAACCCCAGATTTTATTATTCATTGTGAATTGTGAATAAAATATTCGTAAAAAGTGAGAACGGAGGCCATGGCACAAAACTTACGCAAGTTTAAGAATAAGAATATTCGCATATTCACAGGTAATATTATTTTTTCCTGATACCTGATAAGCATGAGTTGTGAAGGCCGTTTGTGTTATTTTATTACCCCTTTTATCACACTGTGGACGCACAGCGAACGATGATGGTGGCAGTACATAGTAGATTAATAAGAACAAAAGACGCTTGTGTTTTTCTTTGATAGAAATATATAACAGCTACTATGTAGATGAAACCCCAGTTGCTGCTTATTTCTTGTAAACTGCGTAAATAACTTTGAAAAACTGGAGAAAGCAGAGAAAACTTCTATAAACATTTATGAAATATACTACATTTTAGGTACGTATACATTATACCATACAACATACAAGTCGATTTATTAAATGCGTTCATATGAATGAATATGGGAAACACAACTACACAGTCAGTAGTGCTACATACAGGTAATTATTATTTAATATTCCTAAAAGCCCTAAGCCTTTGGATACGGTAACATTACTACAACGGCACGCACTTTTCATATTCGTCGCTATTTTTCTTTTCAGGCTTGTGCTCAATTTCTTAACACTTTACTTGCGTATGTGTATCCAAAAAACAGAAGCAACGAGACTTTCTCTCCCAAAACATTTTTGTACTGTGTATTGTAGACCGTATGATAATGAGGCATTATTATGTGACGTGTATTGTGTTCTATCTAAAGAGTATGTACATTGTAATCCTCGGTAATATAGTGGTAAAAATCCTCGGTAGTATAATGGTTAAAATTCTCACAAATATATTAGTAAGTATTCCGCCTGTTGCCCTATAGAGTACACAAAATGTATTTTACATTTTGAACATGCGTAAGATTTACGCAAATTCAGACCTCGTCATCGTTTTCATTGTTCTTATGCATAAACCGGACATGAGGAAATATAAATCTTGAGACTTGAGACGCATAGTTTCTAATGAAATGAGGACGACAGTATCTCACAACTCACAACACGTGGAATTTGGTGAAAGAATAACAAAGAAACGTTTTTGTATGATGTGTGGCAAATGTGGATTTTTTGACGTCATTAAACATAAACATACAAAGCAAAACATAAAAGATTACCGAATTAAACACATTTTGCATACACCATAAACTAACAACTAATAGCATAAGTCATCGCAGATTTGGATATTGTGGGTGTTTTTTCCAAAGGGAAAACATTTTAACGCGCATAATTAACATAATAATATACATAAGACCATTAAGATTTCTGACCATTTTCTCTCCTTAAAATTTAAAATGTGACACTACAAATATCTACTGCAATTAATTAATATGCACAAAGGCGGTTTCATCTAAATGAAGAGTCAACAGTAAATTCAGTAGTAGTACTCTGGCCGCATATGAAATGTATAGAAATGAGGAAAGCTGGAAGCCATGTAAAAAAATATACACAGATCAAAGAAGGTAAACAATAGATGGAGGAGTGAAAAATCATAGAAACTTATTAAACTGATAATTCGATATTGATTTAATTTTGTCGTGAAACTCATTAATCTATTGTCAGTCCAAAAATTTCTCAAAAGGTGAAACTAGTGGATAGTTGATATTTAGTTGAGTGATTGGCCCTCAACAATGACGAAGATGAGAATTTTGTATTTTATATGATTAGAGATCGAAGACGATCATGACGATGAAATGTGTCAAATGTCAAGTGTAAATTAAAGGATAGGTAATTGAAAAAAGAATTGTTTTTTCATAACTCAAGACTCAAAACTCAAGAACATCATACACATCATACCTCGATTCTCATAAAATTAATTATTCGTAATAAATAATGATGGTGATTGTCCATGTGCATTATATATGGCGTGGTATATGTTGTATAGTTTTCACATCAGAAATATATTATTATTATTGTTCTTTGGATACATATTTTACTTATAGGACTCACGACTCATCACATAAAAGTCTTACACACACATTATGTTCTGCTTTGCAAATTAGTTTGCAGTCAGAGAGTAAAATGTCGTAGGCGAAAGTTGTTCTAGACGTAGTAATACTATGTTTTGAGTATTGAGAATGAGTAATACATTTATCGACAACATTTTTGCAAATCATAATAATAATAATACTAATAAAAGTAATTTTTTATATAATACTACACTATTCACAGTTTCCTATGCTTGTTTTTCTTAGAATAACTTAAATATTACAGTATAGTTTACAATTTACAATGAAATAAAACCAGTGCTGTTCTTATTATATAACAATGTAATATACACATGTGTACTTGTAATTTGTTGTGCTAATAGCTAATAGTTGAGCACGTCTTTTGCATGTACATTTTACATGTAAATGTAAATACAAAAGACATCTTTTTCCCTATAATACTATAGTGTTACAATAATGTGTAATAATGGGAGTACACACAAAAGAGACACACATCATCAAGGTATTTGAATAATACTTAATACTTCACACACTCATACTAAAACGATCATAAGATGAGAGCAAGAGGCAAAAGGCTTAAAAAATGTACAAGATCATTGTTGGATTTATACTTATTCTTCTCTCTCTCTCTCTCTACCTGAAAATTATAAGTTTGCCTAGGGAAGACAGGTAAAGTAAAGTAAAGTCGTCGTCATCGTCGTGTGGACTGTGGACAACTATGTGTGTAAATATGATATACTATATACATGTGGATGTAGGGAGAATTAGTATAATATATATAGAGAAAAAATACACATTATTATTATTATTATTCTTATTCATATACTCTTATACATTAGGTCGAGAGTTGAGAGGATAGAGATAAACATTTTTGCACTGACTTACGTTTCACTCTGTCCATTTATGGAATCTGCAAGGTAAAAAAGTAACGTAGGATTCAGTAAAGGTTATTTCGATATGTACTTCAGTACATGTTACATGCTACATAACATGCCTCATACCTCATATCAAATTATAATGTACTCTATTCTTCTTCTCATTTGTATTTTTTCCTATATATTAGGATGTGTTATGTCCATTATGCTTAGAAACCCACACAGATATTATTTATATTTCAACTACCCCAGAGGAGGGTTTCTGACTTTTAATCGTCCAGAGAGTGTTGAGTATATACTACATAATACAATTTGCAAAAACTTGGGTACTACATACTACAATACATACAACATACATAATACATTTATATATATACTTTTTATAATGTAGTCGTCTTACTTTAGTTAGTCTTCATTTTCATCATCATCATCATCTTGCTTACATCTTTTATATGTCCCTACTCCCTCATTTTTGTTGTGGACATTGGGCAGTCCATATTATTATCATTATCATCTAAAACTTGTTGTGTGTTGTTGTTTATATTTTATACTCTAATATTATTATTGTATCACAGGAAATCAGTCGCAAACTAATCATCATCGAATCTACTACTATTACTACTCTCAATTACATAAATAAATAAACGTGAAATAGTGATAAACTGAAAATAAAATAATACATTGAATTTTATACTCTATGCCAATTTAGTAAAACGAGTGTGGGAAATCATTTTGAAAATTTTCAACGGAATCAATCATCAATCAGAAAATTCGAAGAATTTGTTGAAATAAATTCTAATTTAAAATAAAAAAGAAAGACTGTAATTTTTGTCAGTGTTTTATATCGTTTTTGTGTGTATGTGCAGTTCGCGCAGTACTTTTATTCTTTGTTTATATGTGAGTCAGGTTTTGGCTTCCTAAATACCCAATTTCCTGTTCCGACTTCAGACTCTGAATCCAAAATCTGGAATTCGGAGCACCAGAACATAAAATAGGATTACCAATACATGAAAATAAATATACAAAAAACGGCTATTGGTAAAAGTTTTCTCCTTTCAATAATTTTGATTCTTCCATCTATTCAGTCTTTTTCTTTGTATTTTTATACTTACTTGTACTTTTGTGTTTTGTGTACATTTTCCAGCAAAACTGGAACTGGAACAACATAATAAAAGACAATACTATAGTATCTAGTATCCAGAGTATGCGAACAGTGAAGAGTGAAGAAATAGCAATTCAATAAAAGTCAATATTCCATTACAAATAGACTCCGGATTCAACATCTTTTTAACGTGACTGCTAGTGAATTCCTTTACTTTGGTTAAAGTTTTGTTGTGTGTGTTTTTTTTCTCCATCTTCTTTAAATGTTGAGTAAAGTGAATTGGTGAATATATGTATAGTAAATACAAAATACACTATACAGATCGTCTTTTCTTGCTGCGGTTGTTGATGTTGATGTTTACTTTTGGTTGTGAAGTGCAAATCGGCTTTATTACACATAGAAGAAGAAGGGAGAGAAAGAGTCGCCGTATCGTATGGTTCTGATTCTACCCGGAGTTTTCATCAGGAGGAAGTAAAATAAAAACAGGAACATTCAGAAGGTTAGTCCACTATCCTTTACACATAAAAGCTTCCTTATATAGTCAATTCATTTCAATTTACAGTAGTATAATATTATGATTTTTCAATTCTCTTTTTCCTTTCAATATAAACTATAAAATATAACGTATAGAAACTTCTTATCTGTTATTTGTTATAATAATGTAAAACATCAAGTCCATATACCACATATATATAATCAAATAAGAGCAAGAAAAACAAACAATTGTGTAGGTAGTTTAATCTTTGTCAGTTCGAACACAAAAAGTCAAAGAACGGTGTATAGGTATATAAAAGGAACAAGTGTAAATCAGTTTGAGGTTTGAGGATGCATCTATTTACATATTTTATTATTATTATTTATTTATACTGCATGTTTTGTACTAGTTCTAGATGTCTGATGTCTAATAATTTTAAAACACAATCTGATGATGTGTAGGAAGATAGATTAAATATTATATTTGGAGAAAAAACATGCATGCATACTATTATTTAGTATGGTATGTAGCCAAAAATGATAATAATAATAAATAGCAGATAGAAAATAGCAATACAAGCGTTAAAAGATGTTTAGGCAATGTAAAGTCTCTTTGCTCTCTCCTCGTTGTCATTATCATCATGGTTCATCCTAAGTGATGAATAATAATAATAACGGTATAGTCTTGGACTGTTATGATTATTATGCGTTTTATACGTTGCATCTTTCAAAACGTTAATGATATTACAAGATTTTAGGATTGAAAACCCTCGTAGAACCCAAAGTTGATAGCATGTAGTATGAAATGAGAGTGAGTTTCATTGTGCTCTTATTGACCATTTAGTGTTCCAGAAAAATGTATACTCTCATAAAAAATAGCGAGGCAACAAACAGGAACGGCCCCGAATATTAAACACACCAAACACAAGTAAAAGGGAATGCAGTTTAGTCATTTATAGTAAAATCCCTGTATCCTGTACAGATTGTAGTATGTAGGGTAGCTGTCCGTCTGAAAATTGCATAATATCAACAGTGATTACATTATGAAACAGTGTTATAATTAGGAGAGTTATCAAAAGAGGCAAAAGCCATCTTTATTTATATGCACAATTATTTGTACCATTATAACTAGGATTAGACTTTATGATTATGGAAGGCAACAACAAAGACCATTTATTGCATGCGTTAGTAGTTAGTAGGAATATTACAGTAATAAAACATTCTTGAATTCCTGGACGCCGTATAACCTTGCATGTAAAATGTAAACATGTACAATGTACATACATTGCAACAGGATTTGAATTTTCTAGTTTTTAGAATTTAGAATTTAGTGTACCAGTAATCAATGTCAGAATGACAATGATTATATTATTAGTATGAGATGAGTACAACCACACTTTTAACTATACTATACTCGAAAATAGAGATATTTACTATAATTCATATGAAACTGCGCAAATCCTCGTACTGTCAATATTTGCCCAACCATTCTAAATGATAATAGTTGATACAACAATGGAAAAATTGTTGAGAATGAATCTTCTCAGAGATTTTATGATATTCATTTAAAATCTACATCTTCAATCTTCATTGCTCACTCACATTGTCATAAGTGTACATTGCACATAATGTAAAATGTAGAATGTATAATAAATAATAATATTATACAATGTACACATGTAGTATTTACTTATTTGTGTATGCAAAATAATTGTGATAATGGAGATGATATTGAAAACTGCACGTCCGACTTGTCATTGCTAATTGAGAGTGTAGTCACATACACTATAATTGAAAATGAATGTGCAAATTGGGACAACATGTTGAGTATTCAGTATTTAGTCAACTTAAGTCTCTCTCTCTCTCTCATCTCAGTACTCAGTAGTAAAATGTGTGTACTTTTATTATCTCTAAAATATCTCTAGTACCTAGTACAAAGTATGAAGCATAATAATCAAGATACATACTACACAAATTATCGTTTAATTTCAATGCTCAATATCAATGAGCAATGAGATAAGATTGAAGTTTAAGATTGTGGCAATGAACAACCATGGGACAGATGTAATGCCGAATATAATATACATGTAGTGTATGTCACTTCTTTTTTTGTTGTATCATGGTATCATGATTATGAGGATGATAACTGATAACGATGATGATGATAATGATGATGACGCGGGGACAACAGAGTTACATGTGAATGTAAATAGCTTGTAGGAAGAGAGGAAAAGGATATACACACGCATGACACATGTATGTATTCATTCATTTATTACTATTGATTGAAAATTTGTAAATGTACGAGAGTTTACAACATGAAAAGTCGAAAAGAATGTCCATATATGTATTTTGTCCATTTACCTGGTCCAAGGATAATTATTGAATGATGATAGAGATATTATGTAATATATTTATTACATATATTATTATTCCTTCTAATGTATATATATCTTGATATTAATCGTCATCGATCACCACAGCAAGCTACTAGCTAAGTAATAAGTAATACTAACTATTTAGAATTTAGATAACGGTGCGTTTTGAATTTTAAGCTTTGAAAGCTATTATACATTTGTTTACCTATTGACATACTCTTTACTGTTAATGAATAATATGGAATAGAAAAACGTATCAGACAGAAAAGAAAGAGAGAGATGAGAATTCTTAATGGAGGAATGGCTGAAACTCATGATGGTAATATGTATTCAGGAACCATCTAGAGACTAGAGAATATAGACAAAGATATGACATTCAACGTTCAACCTTCGTCCTTGGCCTGCTTGCAGTCATTTCATTCTCGTCAGTCCATTACAGTTTCAGTTTATCAGTTGTTAGTGTTAGGAAGACTTTCAAATTTTTTAATCCTCTATAGACCACATGTCATAATGAGATCAATCAATAAAAAATTAATTACCTTCAATTAACATTACGTGCTTTTAACTGCTATGAACTACCGCATGAGTGTTAACCAAGACATTACAAGGAGGTGCCTCAAATCTCTAATGTGCTACAACAAGAATAAAATCAACTTTAAATTTTAAACTAAAGCAGTAACGTTTTTGTATGAACAGAAGATAGCTTTTGAAAGGAATATAGGAAAAAGTTCATTTTAAACATTTGCCAACTTATTCACAAAACATTGTTTACAATGTAATTTATAATGTTCAAAAATATCATGCCAAGGTTCAGTCACTCATTAACTTTGGTATTCAGTATTTGGTATATTGTACAATTTATTGTATTTAGTTTACCCATTTACACCACGCTTTTGTTCCTGATATAATGTATTTAGTATTTAGGTTTATTATATATTATTTTGTATTGTTTTATGTGAGTGGACACAGAGAGGATTCTGAAAAAGGAAATGCTGTATATATGATGCTGTAATAACAAGGAAAAAATGGAAAATCAATATAATAGTCACTCAAAATTCAATTTAGATTTTAGAGCGTAGGTTTATTTTTTATTGGTCAACAACAGTCAACAGTACATATGTAATACATAATATGCAATCATCAACATTCAACTTTATTTAAACATTTACAATTTACATATATTACATATTATGAAAATGTGCTCTTCACAATTTCATTTACATGGAAGATATGCAGAGATAATTTAGAGTGTAGAGACTATAGAGACACAGGGCACATTCATATCAATTGGATGGAAAAAGATAAAGATCTGCTAAATAAGAGATAAGAGAGGTTGTTTTAGAATAATTATCATTTTTTCCTCACAATAATATTTTTGTGTATTAATTCTCATGATGTGAGAATATTTGTCTGTCGTCTTCTCTAAATTTGTAATCATAAATATAGGAAATATAGAAGCATGAGATGCTTTGTAGGTATTTCTTTTGTGGAATATAAATTGTGTATCTATATTCTATATTCGATAGATGATATGAATAATTCGGGCGTATACATTAAATACTGATGATGATATTTGAGCTTGTGAATTGCACATTTTAGGGTTATTAGTTATTAGTGGAGAGTTCCTTTATATTATAGACGGTATTTATGGACACGAGAATGAGATGAATGAACTAAATGCATAACATTTTAACTATATAACTTGTTACATGAACACGAGCCATTCTTTTTTGAATTTTTATATAGTGTGCTAATAGCTACTAATAATTATAATTATTATAATATTAGTGGAAGTCACTTTATGAAAACCATACATATTTGTATAATATAATGTATACTGATATTTGGATTTCGTACATATCTCTAATAATAGCTTTAAAATGATTGCTTACTATTTACTGTTGTAAGTTTGTAAATGTAGTGCATGTATAGCTTTTTTCTAGCATAATTTTGGAACTACAATGTTCAATTTTTTGTTTATATTGTTGTATATATTATTATGTACATTGCCATGTTTTGTCTGGCTGTTCTAAAAGTAAAAAGACAAGCTAGCGCATCTTTTCCTTTCTTCTTCTATGTACTATGTATTTACTTACCTAATTCTCTTGTTTCTCTCTGATGATCTGATCAAGCTATAAGCGAGTTGACCTTGCGGATTCCTATTTTGCAACAGGTATTGAAAAAAATAGTGGTATCCAGCAATTATGGTAGCTGATCGCCCCACGGTTTTATCAGTGCAGCAATATGAGTCGGGACCTCCTATCGTTTCGTCTCCTACGGATGGTGGTGGACAGCTGGTAAGTTGAAATATTTACAACTTTATTATTTTATTATATATATTATTATATTTTCATATTACAGTTTTTCTGTGCATTTTTCCCTTCCTTTTTTTCATGCCCATCCAATATGCAAAAATGCAAACGCCCTAAACCCAAAAGATATGAATGTTATAAAAACTTCAATTGAAAAAATTCTGTCTCATAAAAAAACCGAAATCGAAATCGTAATCACTATAATCAACGATCAGTACAAGGAAACGAAAATTATTATACACAGTGTCCAGTGTCTTTCATCGTCAACATTCTAAAGGAGTGTTAAATGTAGTTTATGTTAATTTTTCTTAAAATAATCTTAAAATATGAAGCAGGATATTGGAATTTAATTAATTACTAAAGCTCTCCAGCTTTTTATTTCTTTATCACCTCTCTCAAGGTGATAATACTATAGTAAAAAGTAAAAAACATTGAAAATTGCGTATCGTCTTTCATCTTGTACAATAATATTGTCAAAAAATATACAATTTTGAATTTGCAAGTGTCATATCATATATCATATTGTAGCTTTTTAATATTTTCCTATATTTTAAAATCAAACAAAGAATATTGAAGGAGTGGATCAAAAACATGTATATCTATGCAGCTTACAGCTCCACCCGATTCGACAATCTTCTTTTGTATTTTGTATCATGTTGTTTTTTTTTGGGTTTATTCACACTCAATCTTTTTCCACCCTCTACACATCAATCTAATTTACAATTTACAAGTTGAACAGCATTGAGCACACAATTGAACGTACTCATAACGAGAGACTATGCTAAATCCAATATTTACTGTACAAACAGAAAGAACAACCTGTTAAATTTTATTATAAAGCATCAAACTTTTTCATATGAACAGAGATATTTCAAGTCAATGCTCTAAAACCTCTCTTCTTGTACATTGCACATTTTGACCCATTCATATGTAAAATGTAAATGAAATGATATAAAAAACATGGTTGTATACTGTGTATAATATATCCAGTCCAACATTTTTTTTAAAGAGTGTCAGAGTATTTGATACAATCATCTAGAATCTAGACATAATATATTATGCTTATCAAGAGTCACATGAACGTCATGAGCAAGTTTTCATCTTCTTTTCTTTTTCTGAATCTGAAACTATAAGATTTGAACTCTGATGGCCATATCAATGACAGATGATAAGAACTAGGAACAAAGTGAGATTTCAGTTGTAAACTGGATGGTATGAAACAAGCGTCACATATGTACATTGCAGAAATGTAAAAATATACATATGCAGTGTACACTGTACAAATTATCATTTGTAGCAATATATCAAAAGTTTTGATGCTTGTCCAAAGGTCCATGACCATTGAATAATTATACAATGTACATATACACACTTCCATCAAGTCTGAATATTATTATTACTATTATTATGAATGAAGAAGATGTGTACTAATATAAACATGTATACTTTCCTTTTTACCAACCACTAATATAAAAAAGGTGGTGTTTTTGGCCGAAAAAATTACACCTCCGATCTTCATGAAACCTACACCATTCGAAAGAGCACATCAAAATTAGTCGATAAAATGCTTAGTCGGGAAAGGATCCGCACAGTGTGCAAGGCAGGGCGCCAAAAACCCCGGAGTCAAAAAATCTTTTTTTTTTCCAAACGGCGTCGAAGTATTGCAATATTTTACAACAACTCACTCATTTGTCGTGGAAATTTTAACCCCGTGTACATGCACGAGTAGACTCCTGACGCCTTTACACATGCGCAGTAGATACTAGAGAATTGTACGCATGCGCAGTAGATACTGGATCCTAGTACACATGCGCAGTAGATACTATAGCGTAGTACGCAACCGTCGTAACCGTTCGGAACGTTGAGATAGCAGTGGACGATTTGAGAAATCTGCGTGGTGATGCGAGCGTTTCGAGCATTACTTTGACATTCAGTCGCGCTGGACGTATTCAAGAACTTTCTAAATTCGAAAGGGATACTGATTTAGCGCAGGGCCATAAAATTCTCGAAAATTCCGAAATTAAAATAGTTGTAGTTTCTGATGTGCTTTTTCGAACGGTGAATTTCCGGTGTAAATCAGCCGCCGCGCGCATCTTGTTTATTTTCATTCTAAGGCTTATCACTGTCTTTTGTCTTTTGAATTTCAAGTTTTGGGTAAACCAGTAGCTCACTGATATCAAATCCTTTTTTGATTTACTGTTTTATATTATACAGTACCTGAGAAAATGTTATACCGTATTTCTTTATTCTTATACAAAATACTTATACGAGATACAAAGTTTTTCAATAACTTCTTTTTAACTTTTATCTTGAGTTTTATCGGTGAAAGATTTTATACTCAGATTTGATGTTTGATCGAAACTTTTTCATTTTTTGCTGTGTAAAATAGTTGGTATTTGTTAACCTCTGTATTTGGCATCCATTTTTTCTTTTTTGGTTGTATTTCCTCCAATGTCCAAGTTTCTTTTCATACATTTCATCTTTCATCTATTTAATCTGTGTAATATTTTTTGCTCTTGTTGTGGTAAGATTTTTTTTCCAGTGCCCACCTGGTTTATGTATTTTTCTACTTTGAATTTTGAATACAACTTACAACATACATATAAGTCCACATGTAATATTAGGTTGCTCACATTTTTTTTGTTTATTTATTATTGAGGGTGTTTCATCTAAAACTTCAGCCAAAACCACAAAGCTCACGCTTTTTTTGTATTCCCAATTTTTTTTTGCTGTAGTCTCTAGAGTCTAGTGTCTAGAGAATTTTTTATGAGGCACATGGAAGCATGTAGCATTTAAATGGGAGCTTCCAAAAAGAATTTCCAAATCCAAATACATATCATATTATTATGTGTGTAGTGTGTAGAGTACAGAGTATAGAATGAAGAATGTAGAAGGAACGAGGAAACTTTGACTTTTGACGGCAATCCTCTCTGCATTTGGGCAGTCAATGTCAATGTAATGTGTGTGAATGTCTGCTGTCCGTGTGTGAATGTGAATGGAGAGTGAACAGTGTATGAATGTTATTTATTCTATCTATTCTGTATATTATGAACTGTTGGATGTTGGAAGTTGGAAGCTGTGGATGAATTGGTTCAAATTCTAACTGCATATAAGGGAAAAAGAAACATCTTGCTTTTAAATTTCGATTGTATTGTGAATTACAACGCTTCATACACCATAGATCATGGTATGGTGAATGGAGAATCTTGAATCTCGAATTATGTTTACTGTATACAGGAAGGAAAAATGAGTCGATATTTTAATTAAAACGTAATGAATTCAGAGCATAGATTTCCTTCTTTAATTCATTTTAGTCCGTATACATAATAAATTATTATGTATACGGTTATTATGTATAATAATTAATAATATTATTGTATATTATCTCGTTTATTTGTATATAAGAATTATATATGTAGTAAAGACGCATTTTGTGCTTCTGTGAACTAAGAACAAAAGTACAACATGAAAACTTTTAATCTCATGATACTCTAGTTTCTAGTTCTCGTTAGTTGTATTCTCAGAGGAAGTAGATAAAAGTTTTCAATTTTCACTCTGAAATGCGTAATAATCTGGTGATCAAAAAGTCACTAAACCGTGCGTAAGTCAGTACACTATGGGCTATGGATATACAATATTCATTATGCAGTCAGTAGTTAGTTGTGTGTGCGAAAGCTTGCTCCTACTTATTTGAGATTTGATACGTATCCTCAAATCTTGATAATATTTCTGGCAAACTTCTTAAGCATTGTGTGTTGTGTGTTGTGATTTATGGAATGGAGGAATTAATCTAGCCAAGTCTTCAGTCTTCACTGACGTGCGCTTTACTTGGGTACACTTTCCAAAACAAAACAAATGAACTATTTTAGACATTTTCCGCGTATTTATTCTATTTTGGAGTGTAAAGTGTAAACAAAGAACAAAGGTACAAGTTGTACAAAATGTAGATTAATACTCTATTTACTCTTTACTCCTCTATGAAATTTAATTGTAAACGGTTCATCATGAATCATAAATCATGATGGAGTGTAAATACAGAATACAAGTTAAAAACTATCTGCAAAGGATTTCGGCATGCTTCATAGATACTTATTTATGTTGTGGGATTCATTTCCTTTTAATCCAATTTAAAGAGTAGGGTTATAAACAGTAAAAACAATGGTTTTGAGTTTTCATATTTGATATTCAATGTGTTGGAAATTTTCTTACACATACTTATGCTTTTATGCATATTATTTATTATTTATTTATCAAGTATTAAACGAGAAATTAAAATTAAGTCTGGAAGTGAACCGTGACGGATTACTTTGGACCAGAATTAAAAGATCATAGATAAACAAAAGACAAAAGTATGCCAAATACATAATAAATGGTCTAGGATTTGAGATTTGAGAACAGCACACGTGCTAAAACTTGAAGAGCTGGAGTTTCTACTTAGTAATTAATTAGTAAATAAAGTCGATTTGTAAGTTACTTTCTTTTGTAATAATTAATTAAGAGAGGTTCAAAAGTAAGCATTTTCCTTGAGTTCAAATTTTAAATTAAAACCCTTAGATTACAAGTGGGAAATAGATGTGTAAATTCATAAGTATATTATATATTTAAAGTATGCAGTATGCATTTCGTTGGTCTTTGGTCTTTAGTTTGTAAAAATGAAGTAACACCTTTTATAACTTACGTTTAACGTTTTGGGATTGTCTGCCAGTTGACATTTGACATGTGTCCTTTAAATCCATAAATGGACGTAGAGGTGCATTGTGCTTGCACTTTTTAAAAGGATTTGCATATTTTAAACCACAGAAAAGGAAATAATAATCCGAATGGTTGCATTTTTTCTTAGAGGAACTTTTTTACTCTCCTGCAAAAAAGAGCTGACATCAGACTTTAGTAATCCAAACAGACGGCGATAGGTATAATATTTATTTATACTTTGTTCCGTCCTTTAGACTTCATAGTTTGTCGACAATTCCAGTGTGCATTTGCATGTCTATTTCCCTTTACTCTCGAACCTTGAGCATCGGAACATGATTTCTAATTTCTAATAAATGCAATGACGGCGAGAGTTCATAAACGAATTTGAAATGAATGGTAAAATATAAAATGTAAAATCCACAGAGATAAACGAGCAGTAATTGTTGAGATGATGAGAGAACAAGAAAATCTTTTTGAACAACAAACAAGTGCTCATCTAGCATGATTGTTATGGCCAGTTTGTACTTTATGTAACTATTAACCATGTTTAAAAGTCGACATATCTTTTCCTTATACAACTACAAAGTTAGATAGCTTTGAATGTTGAAAGTTGAAACACGGTGGAGTTAAATTGTAACTGAAGTCCAGGAAAATAAAATAAAGGTTCTCAGATCCGCATATAATATGTACAATGTTTACTGTAGAATAGATTTGGAAATTCTGTATATGAATATGAATTCTTCTATTCTTCTCCATCTCGGGGTTTCAAGAATCCTGTCGACTGTCGACTGTCGACATTTCTGTAATTTTCTTCACATAATAGATTCGCGTTTAACATTTAAATACCCACTTCATTATTCATTACCACCTCTTTGTTGTTGTTGACTGATAATCGGAATTGTAATTGTATAATTTGGCGGTATCTTACCAGTCTCATGTCTCATCATAATTTATGATTGTGATTATGGGAGAAAAATACACAAAGCACAAAGCCCTCATACTTTAGACTTGAGCCTTTTAGCTGTACCTGTGAAAGAGACTGGAACCTCAATGTTGGTTGTTGGTTTTTCCTTACTTGTACATTGTACACTTTACACTGTACAACACAGAAAAAAAATCTCCTTTGTATCTCTGGAACATAAATTTTAGACTTATCTGATAAACATTGTATGCTAACATTTGTACAATGGGGATTAAATTAAGCCTTGTTTGTACAAGGTACAAGGGCTAATGTGTTTCGCCTTTTTTATGAGATGATTGTCACATTCTAATGTCTTGTGTCTTGTCTGTTGTGAAACTGGAAAATGGAAAATGGACAAATCTTAAATATCGATTTCGTTCATTCTATATTCTGTAGGATTTTCAAAGGTATAAACATGGAAAATTTTCATAAATTCAGAAGAAATCGAAAGACTCCAAGATGGAAGAATCATCATTTATTCAACTTTATAATGCATTTCAATTTCATTTTATACAATGTTTGTACTCTCCATTCTCCACTCTGCATTTTAATCAGTAGATGTATTACGAAATCTAAGGAAGCCACTTCTTCGTACATGAATATTGTAGAATTTAATCATCTTGTGCATTGTAAATTGTAAAGGGTAAGATGTCTATTTGTTTATTGATTGAAAGAAAGGAAAAAAGGCAAGCATGAAGAAGTTAATGAATGGATGAATGAATGCAAATACGTGTCTATTGTTAACCACTTTAATTTTTTTTCCATTGTATATTGTGTACCTACTTCATTTTTGTGGAATAGAAATTGCAAATCTCATCATTGTCGTCATTCATGTTCCTCCTCACGTGTGTGGTACGATACAATGTACAATATTCAATGTACAATGACTTTGTTCGATGTTTTTATACATTTGCGTGATAACTAGAACAGACAGAAGCTTCAAAGTATCTTTGATGGTTCATGATTAGCAATCTCTCTAATCTTTTACACTCACTAGTTTTATCATCTTTCTTTTTTACTGTGTAACATTCTGTCTAGTGCCTAGTTTAAAGTAAAAAAAGTCCCTAGCAGATTAAAGCTATGATAAAACGATGTATAATGAAAGTCAATATCAATAATCGATAGCTCTTAAATCCTTAAATTCTTGTTTTTTGAACCACGTATTGCCAATAAAATGTCTTTATACTCTTAAATCCTGAGTCTTGGGATTTTATTTTATACTTTGCAGAAATATTAGTGTCATACGCACTTAATTCCATTGTTAAACGAGCATTTTGTATGATTTTATATGTTCAAGGAGCAGAGTTGTAGTAGTAGTAATGCAGATTGTACGATTATGCTAAACAATCTAAAACTCTTCATCAAATTTTTTATCAATTCAAGATACAAGCCAAAGGCCGAAAGCAAAAATGCATGTATGTAGCGTGCAATGTTTTACAACCTGAGGCTAATTTGTAATTGAGAGTTTGTGATTAACAAAACATAAAACATGAAACATGCTCTCTGTAATTTTAAATTTCAATCCGTTTCAGTTTGTAACATGTACAAATCACTGGAGAATCATACCATAGAAATTTTCATGGATAATGGAAAGTCACCTTCCATATTTTTTGTGGATATTGACTATTTAACTACTATTGACTTTTATGTCTTTGAAGTTGGCGATATCAATTTTCTTTCCGGTTAATTGGTCTTTCGTCGTGCTTTGATTTTTTGCAGCCCGAAGTACTAAGTACACAGAGCATCTTCTATATTGTGCATTGCATGCTGCATGCATGATGTCCACTGTAATATTTTTTTCTATTTAGTTTTGGGAAAAAATTGGGAATTTTTGCATTCTCCATCTTCCATGCTCGATACTCCAAACTCCAAACTCCATAGAAATGAGATGTGGGGAATAAGGAAAAATAAATGGAAAAAGGTAGGCAGTGCACATAAACAGCTAAAGATTGGAGATTTGAGACAAAGAAAAGATGAGACAGAGTGATTAAAGTCATTCTGAAGAAAGATATGGCAATTTACGTTAAAATGTTGACATGTCATTTTGTTCAGTGTGTAGTTTGAACAGTGTCTAGTGTCTACATGAATGTGGAATATGGAATGGCGTCTGAGTAACAAAAAACATAATAATATGATGATACTTTTGAATTTGAAAAGCTGTTCAATTGACTACGTTGACTCACGCTATCCTCTATCCTACATCCTAAAAAAGCCAGAGGAAACATCAAAAGACAGGCAGGCAGACAGACAGAGAGACAAATGTTTAATGTTGTTGCCTAGTTGCTAGTTATTTCCTTTTGTTGATAGCTCATTAGTATTTGCTTCCAGTATCTAGTATCTACAATTTACAAAGAAAGGTTTCTGCAGTTTTATTATATATTATATATGCAGTGTTACGATGCCCGTTGGGTAAGCATATTTCATTTTCACCTCATTTCCTCCCATCTGAAAACTCATCATCATCTCTTAGCATTTAGCATATGAGTATTGAGTAGGCATGTTACAAAGATGAAAAAGACATTTATGAACAACATCAAACCAAGTAATTGATTGACAGTGCGTCATGTTATAGACATTTATCATTTAAATAAATAACAAATAATAAATAATTGTGTAGTGGATAGTGTATTAGTGAAAGGATTTCGCGGTTTGTCGTCTTACTACTAAACTAGGTAGTTTGTTATTAGTTATTAGCTACAATTTGCAAGAAACAAGGCATTAAAACTTTGGTTTCATATTTCATACCTATATAATTTAAATTCAAACAATTTTATCAGTCTGTCCAAAATCGTTGTATTTAAAATTTTTGTACACTTATTATTTTTACTACCAACATTTAAATACTTTATTTGGGCTTGTTCATTTTCCAGTTTATCCTGTCTCATATTTTACAAGGTACACACATCCGTGTAAAAAATAAAAATACTAGCTTTAAAATTGTAATACTAAATATTTTAGTCACTGATTTATTGCGTGTTGTGATTTCTCAATGGTTTTATTGATGCATTGAGCTGTGGGCTGTGGACTTTGGACTGTATGTAGAATATTTACGATCACTGTTCATTTTAACGTAGAACATAGACCACAGACAGAAAGGAGTAGGTTTGGTTGTTTACTATAGCTATAGTAGGTTGCTGCCCGGCAAAGAATTTTATAATTTTCTATTTCTATCTCTATCAAATATATTGTTTCTGTAAAAATATGGTAAATCAAGCTGGAAGTATTTTTTTCCTCGTCTTTGAACAGATACGGATGATTTTAATTTTTTATATGAGTAACAAGTATTCAAATTTCAAATGTATTGAGTATTGAGTATTTATTTACCATTCACAGTGCACAACAAGTACAATAATCCGATTCGCCATGATTATTATATGGATTATGAGTTTTATGATTTCATGATGAAAATATTCAGGCGTTAACAGGTGATAAAAAGTTACAACTTACAACTATCAACTATCCAAATCCATGTAATCCATGCATCATGGATCATGTAATTTTTGTACACAGGGAAAAACATAAAATCCTGACAAGTCTCGTATTTTTATTTTGTGTGATTATGATTATGCCTTGTCTTATGTTTATGTGTTATGTGCCCGACCCAGCCAAGGATCCAGGTACATAAAATGATACTAGATACTCGCATCAACATGTATAATGTACAATACATGATACATAAAAAGAATAAAGGAGCCGCTTTGCTCAAGTCACAAATCTCAAGTCAAAGTAAGAACTACATGAAATTTGATGAGTGGTATTGGCTCTGCCATTTGCCAGTTGCCAGTGGTCTGTATACATAAAAATGTCTGTATTCAGAAAAAATCCGCATGAATGACCAGATCAGATGTTTTCCTGTTTTTCACTTGTAACAAGTAACAAGTAAGAACTAAACTGAAACTGAAACAATTGTATTATGGATTATGGCTCAATCTCTTATCCTCCATCCATCGTAATGGTGCTGAATACTGAATACAGTGAATACTAGTAAATAAATGAAACATGAAATGGATATTGATATGTCTTTTCATGCATCATCTCATATATCATATTGTATCACACATCATGTCAAATTAAATCAAATCAACTAGATTATGTTACACAGTTCAAAGAAATAAGAATTCAGAATTCAGAGCATTGATCTCAAATTCGAAGTTGTATTCTACCTTTTGCCTTTTAAAAATGAAAGTGTTCAATATTCACTTTACACACTAGACTTTAGACTACAGAAACTATGTACAAGTGTGAGTATAAAAGTATTAATTATTTGGACAGGTCATAAACAGGACAAGAGGACAGGACAGCTCTTTATAAATTATAATTTATAATGTATGCAAATCGCTTTAAAAATTTGATTGTGTAAATCGTAAATGGATTCTAAATCGGAATCTAGAGGTCACTCTGAATATTGAGCATGATTACATAATACATTGTACTTGGAACACCAAACATCAAACAAGACAATAGGAGATTTCTGTATTCTGTACTGTTTATTTTTCCTCTATGGGTTTGATTACAAATTACAAGGAAGCAAAGAATATAAACTTGACTTTTGACTTTTGGGACTGTTTACTTATTTACTCTTGAGTATTGAGTATTGAGTCTTGAGCCGTCAGCAGGTTCAGGCTGAATGTACAATGTACAATATTTAAATATGCAAGGAAATGGATAGATTAGAATTTTGAATAGATAAAAGAGTGCAAATAGCAGCTTGTGAACTATGCTTGTATCTCGTATTGATGCGTTGCTTTGTTTTGTATTGTATCGTGTTGTGTTGTGTTGTGTCGGGGTTGGAGATTGGAAATTGTTAAGGTTAAGTTCCTCACGGTATCACTTCATTTTCAATTCATAGACTAAAGGTTACATCTTAGAATCATAATAATAATAATAATACAACATAGATACGCATAGTTTGTAGAATGTATATTCTGTATCACATAGGGGATTGCGGGGCATAAGTCCGCAGGGGCAAAAATCCGCACTCGACGTTTTTTGATTTTTTTCCAAAAGTGCTGCATCAAAAAAATTGAAACTTTTACCCTTATAACTTCGTTTACTTTGCCGTAGAATAAGGGTATTGTGAAGTTTCAGAAACGGCGTTTAGTATGTTTAAAAATTAAAAACAAAAAAAGTATGTTTTTTCACTCAGTTTACCGTGCAAAGCAAAAAACATGAGTTGGGAGA